>VMDO01005699.1:0-108814 GCA_007922755.1 Pedetes capensis | reverse complement strand
TTCTTCCCTTTTGGTTTTCTGCCTCCAGCTCCTTGCACATGTCATTATAATATTTGTTTTTGTCTTCTCGAGCTGCCTTCTGAAATCTTCTGTTTAGTTCCTTAACTTCATCATGTCTTCCTTTTGCTTTAGCTGCTCGACATTCAAGGGCAAGGTCCAGTGTCTCTTTGGACATGTAATTTGGTCTTTTCTTTTTTTCCTGTCTTTTTAAGAACTTTTTGCTTCCTTCTTGAATGATATCTTTTATGTCATGCCACAACTCTTCTGGTCTCCTATCATTTATGTCTAATGCATTAAACCTATTTTTGAGGTGGTCTCTGAACTCAGGTGGGATATACTCAAGGTCATACCTTGGCTCTCATATCCTTGTTCTAATTTTCTTCAGCTTCAGTTTGAACTCGCATATGAGAAGATGATGGTCTGATCCACAGTCAGCACCTGGTCTTGTTTTGACATTTTGTACAGAGTTTTTCCTCCGTCTCTTTCCACATATGTAGTCATTTTGATTCCTGTATGTTCCGTCTGGTGAAGTCCATGTGTATAGTCTCCATTTATGATGTTGAAAAAATGTATTTGCAATGAAAAGGTCATTGGTCTGACAAAATTCTATCATGTGATCTCCAGCTTTGTTTCTGTCACCAAGACCATATTTTCGAACTACTGAGCCTTCTTCTTTGTTGCCAACCTTTGCATGCCAGTCACCAGTGATTATCAGTATGTCTTCATTGCCTATTTGATCTATTTGAGATTGCAGAAACTGATATAAGTCTTCTCTTTCTTCATTTGTGGCCTTATTGATGGGTGGATAAATTTGAATAATAGTCATATTAACTGGCCTTCACTGTAGGCAGATGGATATTATCCTATCACTGACAATATTGTATTTCAGTATAGATCTTGAAATGTCTTTTTTGATGATGAATGCAACCCCATTTCTCTTTAGTTTATCATTCCCAGCATGGTAGACCATATGATTGTCTGACTCAAAATGGCCTATGCCGGTCCATTTTAGCTCACTGATGCCCAGAATGTCATTTTCTCTTTTAACAATTTCTAATTTTCCTAGATTCATGCTATGTACGTTCCATGTTCCAATCATTAACAGATATTTACAGTTGTTTCTCCTCATTTTGAGTGGTGCCACATCAGCAAGTTGAGCACCCTGGGGCTTTACTCCTTTTCCATCATCACATTAGACTCTACTTGGAGGAGGCAACTCTTCCCCATTAGTCTTGTGAGTGCCTTCCAACCTGGGGGCCTCATTTTCTGGCACTATATCTGACAGTGTCTCTTTGCTATCCATAGGGTTTTCAATGGCTAGTTGTTTTTGGGAGTGGCTCGCCAAGTCCTACTCCCTAGTCTGTCTTAGTCTGGAAGCTCAGCTGAAAATCTGTCCACCATGGGTAACCTTGCTCATGTCAGAGGTTACAGTGGCAGAGCTCTCAGCCTCATCGCAACACACAAGCCTCCACAGTGTGGCAAACTGACAGACGTGGTTTCTTGTATAGAAAGGAGTAACTTGGATGGTGATGGTCATAGAGTAATTTATTTTTCTGTATTATTGCGTATAAGGATCCTAATGTGGAAGATTGAATGCTACCATAAGAAATTTTCATATTAAAGAGTAGTTTATATGTAACCCTTGAAGATTTCCATCAAGGGAAAGACCTTTCTACTATAGGAGCCAAATGAATCTGGCATTATATGCAGGTTGAATTGTAATAGGACAGAGGTACTTGTGTGTTCATGATTCTTTCCAATGCCAAATATATCTTCTCTATATTTTATTTTTAATTGACACATAAAAGTTGTATTTTCCCAGTTGCATTTACTAAGTGCCAGGTGATATTTCAGTACATGTACACACTGTTTGCCTGCAGCTGTAGCCCTGTGGCATCCGATCCCATCAGATCTCGGAAGCTAAGTAGGGTCGGGCCTGGGTAGTACCTGGATGGGAGACCCCCTGGGAACACCAGAAGCTGTAGCCTTGGGAGAAGGACCTGGCAACCCCCTCCCAAAAATCAATCTGCCATTGAAAACCCTATGAACAGCAGAGAAGCACTGACAATAGTGTTTCCCCTGTTGTACAGAGGGTTGCTATGAGTCAGATACCGACTGAATGGCACCTAACAACAACAACAACACACTGTTTAATGTCCAGAGTAAGTATATGTATCCTCAAATATCACTTCTTCATGAGATTTTTTCTAGCTATCTCTTGAAATATATAATGCTTTATCATTTAGCACATTTTAAAAAATTGTCTCCCTCTAAAGCCTTGTTAATGAGATTAGTTTTTGCCTGTTCTAGTGTTACAGCCTTGTATTGTACTATTGAAAAATGCTTTATAATAGAACCCATAAAATGTAATCGGTTCAATGAAAACAAGAGTTTCAGTTAATAAATATTATGCCATGCACTTAGCAAATTTCTGGAAATGCTACAGTTTCTGACTCCATAGAAGCTACAACCTAGTGGGAAAAAAGACAGAGAAAGAAATTATTGTGACCTAATGTAGTAGATGCACTGTTAGAGGTCATCTGTGAATATCACAACTAAACCTAGGAATAAGAGGGAGGTCATCTTGGAGGAAATGATACCAAAGAGTTAACATTTAGCAAGATAAAGAGATGTGTAGGGAAAAAATCCTGACATAGGTATGAAGGCCTGGACTAGAATGAACCCAGGCACAAAGGACCAAAAGGGAATCTGTTTGACTAGAATATAGTGTTGAGAGGACAGTAAGATGTGAGTCTGATGGCTTTTATGTATTCCTAAAATTTCTGAATTTTCACATGATATTAATAGAGAGCCACTAAATAATATTAAAATGCCATTTTACTGGGAATGGATTTCCAATAACATGAATGTATAGTGATAGAAAAAGACAATGTTATATATTAGAACTGTGGTCACCTACTCCATCGCCAAATGGAGTAGGCATAGAGGTTGGCTAGAGCTCTATAACCCATGACTAGTAATAGCCACTCTTAAAAGTCTGACATTGGTTTGTAGATATACATAGATAGGTAGATAAATACATACATGTACATATGTGTGTATAACTTTAAATATTTTCCTGTACAACTTACATATATAACTTATTAATATATATTTTAATATAGTTATTTCTATACAACTTTTGAAAGTAAATCAATTATAGAACTCAACCCTAGAAAACATACTATATCCCAGAGAAAACTCTCAGACCTATATCAGGTATTTAAGACCTCTACACAAAACCTGTGGCTTTCCCTCATGTATAGAACAGCATAAACCTGTTTGTCATCTTTGACAAAGCTCTCATGAAGAGATTTTCTGATCTTATATCTTGCCAATTTCCACTCACTCCTTGACTACTGATGCTCTGGTGTCCACAGCAATGCAGACTTCATCCATTTTGTCAGTTAAATCCTCAGTCTCTAGAACAAACCTAGCACCTTACAACCCTCAGCATGTTTTGGCAAATGAATTCTGAATGTGTGTGAGTAGTCACAAAGTAGCTGCCTAATTATAAATAATATTGTTGTCTTGCAACATTTACGGAGAGAAGTTGTCACAACTGTCCAGATATTGAGAAGAAAGAAGCAGACTTTCTTCCACACTCTGATCTATGAACATTCTCTGAATATCCTAGAAGGAGACACTGAAGTCATCCCATCTTTACATCACTTTAAATTGCCAAGTTAAGACACCACACAGAATGGGTAACAGAAGGTGATGAATCTAGAATGACTTAAGCATCACTGCTTAAAAAGAGACATCTCACCAGTTAATGGCCATGTTTGCAAGAGTTCCCATTTATGGAATCAGTGAAAGACAGATACTCAGAGTATTTCTGTCTTTAAATGAGTTGAAAGCATCTTATTTTCTTGCTAGCCCTTGTGAAGTAAGAAGAATAAGTGCTAGATAAGCCACATCCTCAGAGAGGTTTAATCAAGCTGGTCAAAATAAGTTTAGTTCACAAATAGCTACCCACATATTACCAGTTAAAGATGTTGGCAACAGACACAAGCTGTGGCAGGATAAACAAATCTAACGCTTTCTTAAATGGGTTTGGTTAAATGGAAAATGGAAAGGATAAAACAGGGGAAAGTAATATTAAAATTGTCGATACACATAAAACAAGACCCAGGAGAAAGGAGTTGGCCAGTGTGGCTTAAAATAGAAAATGTTGGATTAGTGAAAAAGTAGATTTGTAATGCAACAGAGTCAAATTAAGAAGGATTTTAAACATAAGGATAACTGGGTAAATATTTCTGGTGGATTTATTTATGCAGATTGAGAGCTGCAAGGATTTCTGTCATTGTCCCATCTGTTTTCACATTTAAAACAAAGTACAGCTCAAATTATTATGTTTAATATGCCCGAAGAATCTATACTTTGTAAATAGTACGTATAAGTCATAATTACGGTTAGAATGAGAGGCTTTATATAGAGTACAAAAAATAGAAAAACAAAGACAATTAATTATAAAATGCATCTTTCAATTTTAGAAGTCTTACACAAAATTTAGAGCTAATAAGCAAAATGTAACTATTTTAACAAGGTGATGATTTTTATTTCAGAGTGGGTACTTTCTTGGCTATGTGTGTCTTGCCACTGTGAATGTATTCACTGTTTATGAACCAAAAGAATTAAAAGTTCATCATGAGAATAGAGTTTTACAGCTCTCTGAACTTTGAAATGTACTCATTTTGGTGATGGTTTTATCACTTAATACTACTACTTCCTGCCTGAGAAGGAAGCATAGTGAAATTATGAGTTAGTTTCTCAAATCTGTAACAAAATATAAAAACAAAGATAAGATTTGCACATTGTTACAGTTACCCTTAGGAAAAACGCCTCAAAAAATAGCCATAAACTGACTATAAAGTA
The DNA here is from genome assembly GCA_007922755.1 of Pedetes capensis. Taxonomy (NCBI): domain Eukaryota; kingdom Metazoa; phylum Chordata; class Mammalia; order Rodentia; family Pedetidae; genus Pedetes; species Pedetes capensis. The sequence continues at coordinate 103,936 of VMDO01005699.1, read as the reverse complement.
CAGTATCAAGGATTTTTACAACAATCTAGGATGTTAATTTTTACCAGCACTAAAGTTTGAGAATCATAGAAATAAGGGATCCATCTATGGATCCTATGTGTATGTGCTTGGATATTGAAGACATTTTTGGCTTTAAAATAGCTATCATTCTCTACTGGTGAAAAGAGAAGGAGAGAAGACTTCAAGGATTTTCTCTCATGTGCACTGTTTGATTTTTGTCATTAATATAACATTAAAATATATTAATGGATATGTTTTTCTCTTCCTTTTATTTCTTTTTTTAAAAGGGAACAAAAGAAGTGTATTATGGTATTCTACTGCATATCAAATCAGTTGACAGATTTAGATTGTTCATTGCATGTATTCAAAACTTTACATTTGTATTGTAGTTGAATACTGTGTGTATCGCTTTCTCTGCAAACTCCTGTGTTTAAAAAATGTATATTATTTTAGCCTTTAAATCTTTATTTTTAGCATCCACCAGCAAAGAAATCACTATAACATTTATAACAATGAACATCTCCCCTGAGTAACACACTTAATCATCCCAGGTAGTCTTATTACTTGATTCAATTTTCTTTTGTAATCATCAGTGAAGTTTCTTTTATGTGAACATTTAAAATATTTAGCTTTGCTTTTGGTTTCATGTCATTTTATTTTGCACATTTTTATTATGCTTGTAAGATTTTTATGAATAACACCCACCAATGGAAAACAGCTCTGCCTGTGGGATATTTCTGACCTTCCCATTGGAACATTTCAGCTAAGGAGATTATTACTTAAGTGATAATATATTTATCATAAGTAAAATTATTTATTTGGCAGGGACATTTTTATTGTACTAATCTACTGAGGTTAGTAACTGGGCATAGTTAATAGCTAAAATCTCTGAGAAAAAATGATAGAAAAAAGATTATTTCTTCCACAATGATATAGTAAGCCAATTTTAAATAAAATCCTGAAATATTCAGCATGGTAAATGAATACTGTGAAGCACATAAAATATTATGCATGACCTTACAGTAATCCAGGAACAACAACTTGAGATTCAAATAATATCTTTTTTTATTCACTGAAAAGTTATCTATATATAAAACTAGAATGCAAATTTAACTTTATTAAGTGACATACAGATAACACTATACAGTGTAGTGGTTAAATTCTGACTATACCAATATCAACAAAAACTTTGAGCAAAAGGAATTCAAAAGCAGTGGTGGTAGGATTAAAAATGTGCATAATCTTTTTAGAAAATTGGCATTATCTTTTAATTCTGAAACCAAAGATTTTGTATGTATGTGAAACAGAAGACCAGAATTTACTGAAATGCTCACATAAATATTATACATAGTAGACAAAAACTAGAAATACCCTAAAAATGTGTCAATCATAATCGATAAATCAATATATCCAAACAGTTGAATATTCTGTAATAGAATAAAATCAAAGTATTAACACATACCAAGAACATGGAAGCATTTCCCAAATGCCTGGTTACATGAAAAGAGAAAAAAATTACAGTAGGATACACAATGAGATTGGAATCATTTTTTAAAATTTTGCTAGCACTTTGTACTTGTATTGGTTCACAAAGGTATTATTGAACTTCCCTAGATGAAATTCACTGGTAATGTGAATGAAGTATGAATCCAACTGAATTTTGCATGCCAAATAATTAAAAGTGATATTTTCCTCAAATGTACACAGATGCTACTCTACTAGTATCAATAGTTCTTTGCTATCATATAAATCACAAGTGTCTAATGTTGTTGTTGTTGTTGTTGTTGTTGTTGTTGTTGTTGTTAGGTGCCCTCAACTCATAGCAACCCTCACAGGGTTTTCAATGGCTGACTGTTTCGGGATTGCCTTGGGAGTGGATTGCCAGGTCCTTCTCCCATTTGTGCGGTGCTGGGAATTGGACTCGGGACCTCAGAGACTGCAGCGCAGTGCTCTACCAACTGAGCCAAATCCCAGCCCTTGTCTAATATTATTAATGACTGTTAAATAAGCTTTATATCAAAGAATGTGTTATGTATTGAAAATCATCTGCTCATAAACAAATCATAAATATACAGCTTAATAAATTATAACAAACTGAATCCATCTGTGAAGGTGCCACCTACCATGAAGTAAAGCACCCTGGATATTTGTCTCATGTTCTATTCAATTCGTATTCTTGCTCTCTTCAATCCACAGCAAAAAAGACCCTGACTTTCAGCATCATATTTTATTCTGGTTCTTTAGGAATTTAGGAACCCATCCTACTGCTTGTTAAATGAAGGTATTTTCTTACTCCAAATTAAACCTAAGTGCTTGTTTTTATTTCCTTGTTTCTCTGTCATCCTTTCACCAATCACATTATTATTTTGCCCTCATTTCCCTTTTTAGTGATTGTTAATAGGACTTCCTTCCTTTGTCCTTTCAGGCTCTAGAGTTCTTTGAATCTCAATGACTATACCATCAATGACTATACCATGGTTGTGAGTGTTTCAAATAAAAAGTGAACTTTATTACCTACACATATGCGTACAGAGAGAATCAAGAGAAAATTCACAAATGCTGCAAAGTATTCTAAAGAGACTAAAAGTAGACTCTTTGCTTTTCTTTCTCTAGTTGTTTCAGCAGACAAAATACCTGATAGCATCACGATTTATATGTTCTCAGAAAGTGGAGAGAATTAGTCATTGCTTTTCAGAAGTAATTACCAAGGACAGCTAAAATCCAGTCTCTTGAAGCATGTTCGATCATGCCCAAAGCCTAAATCTCAGGAAAGCTCTTTAAGTCAGAATGGGGAGCTTATGAGAATTTTCCTAAACAAAAAGAAAAAAGAATCTTTGCCTAAGGATGATAAACAAAATGATTTTTTTGCAGTCTGAAAAATGTGTTCCATGCAATTATGATATGTAAAGATATTTCAGAGATTCAATTTATAGGCTTCTAACAACTTTAGAAAGTTCTTGCAATTCATTATAAGTTTAAACTAAATTAAATCGTCAGCATTTGAAAGAATTATTTTACTCTTCTTTATACACACACAGCCTATTCTGTCCTCAGTGACCTTAGACCAAAAGATATATTTTCTTTCCTTGGAGTGAAATTTAATGAAAAGGAGCCATTTTATACCCTAAGTTAGATGAATAATGGTAATCTTCATCCTGTCATTTTTACTATTGAAACTTATGGCTACAGAACACTGCTCAGGGATATCCTGTTTTTAGAAAGTTTAATCAAAGTTGGCAGCCTGTGTGGGGGTAGACATCATAGAGTGCTATAAAGCATCTCTTTTCTAATGAGTGGTTGCACATGAAAGATCTTTGGAGAAGTGAATTTTGTTTTCTTCTAAGTGAGAATAGCTCATGAGTTGTCTTTGAATTACTTAGAGGAAAGCATGCATTTTGAACGAACATGAAAGGGATACAGGTTTTTGTCTTATGTCACAAACACTTTACCATTTGTCATCTATTTATAAGTAAATTTTCTTAAAGAATTTTGCTTTATAAAAGAAAAAATCTTAGAAACTCAATTGATAGAAGAATACTAGCTACTTTTTAATAAACTAGAGACTCAATAGTATATTTGTACTGATCCTCTAAGGACTAGTAATATATTTAGTTATTTCAATATATTAGTGTTTTTCTTGTGGTCCTTGGGGGTTGAACACAGGGCTTCAAACATAGTTTTCAGTTGCTCTAATATTGGGCTGCACCCTCAGCCCACATTTTACTTTTTATATTGAGACAAAGTCTCACTAAATTATGCAGGCTGCCTCTGTCCTAAAATTTGCAATTGTCCTGCCTCTGTCTCCCACATCGATGGGATTACAGGCATGAGCCACCACGCACAGCTTGTTTCTTTTGTTTTCATGTGTGTTTTTGTTTCTTTATAGCTCTGTTAATGCTCCAAATTTAAAAATGATATCCTTAGAGTTATAATAACAAATAGAATGAAAATATTATTCCCAGTCATTTTAACATAAACTCTCTATAAGAAAATAGTTTGAACGTTCAGGGAGAAATTTTTAAGAGGATATTTCATATACAATCCTTACTTTATACAAGAAGATCATATGTGTGAAGATGGGTCATTTCATCCACTCTTTCTGTCATCAGTCAGGCAATGCATAAAGAATCACAGAAACATTAAGAATCCAGTCATTTTTAAATGACCTTCAAAAGAGATTCACAGAAACCTCCTCACTGTTAGAAAGTACTCTACTACTCACTAACTCAACTCTGTCATGTTAAATATTAAGCCTAATTTCTCTTGTTCTAATATAAGAAAATATTGATTAACACACTTCCACAAAGCTGTTCACATATTTGAAGTCTTATTAAACATGGTTAGAGTCCTAGATTTTTATTCTTCTATGTATTATTCTTCTCATCTCATACCTTGGAATGCTTTCCTATTTCATATTTCTCACTCAGAAATGTCACTGCTCAGCTGACAAAAAATCATAGTTCTATGATAACGAGAAGGCTATCAACTATTCTGATAATGGACAAATAATACATACTATTTTGCTTCATTTTAATTAATAATGGAGTATCTACTTATGCTCTCTTTCTCTTGGTAGCTGCTGTTTTTTTTTTTTACCTTGCCATATCTTCTAATTGCAATTCAACTTCTCTACTTCTCATGTGGTACACACTTACTTACATAGTAACTAACCTTACACATATTGTTAAGTAAATGAATAAAAGCCCTCAAAACTATTTCTGATATTTTATCCTTCTTTTTCCTTTGTAATATGCCTTCATTTTCTGCTTTTTGTCTATCTTAACCATTTATATTTTATTATAAAAGATGTTTTAAACAGGGATGCTCTTCTCTCCTAAGCTCACCAGAGTTGCAGACATTCCTAGTACTTTGTTTCCAGCATTTTTGAGTTAAATATAAGCTCTATTATATTTATGGATGATATGGCTTACAAAGATTTTTTCTCTAAACCTACAGGTTTCAAATATTTACATTTAAATGAATTAAATAGAATATCATACATTAAACTATCAGTGTTATAAAATTGTATTGAATCTAATATTAAAATTATTCAATTATAATGAAATTTATAGCAGTATTTGAAACCACTTTGTATAAATAATTGATTGCTGTTTACCAGTTCTAGAAAACATATATGAGCATACATAAACATACATACGAATGGATTCAGATGAATATATATAGTGATAAAATAGATCAACAAATATATAGATGCACAGGGAGATATATTGATAGATTTCAGAGGATGCTCTTTCCTTATATTCAATGTTCCTTTCTTCTGAAGTATTTGTTTTGTTGTTGTTGTTGTAAGGTGCCGTCGAGTCGGTATCTGACTCATAGCGACCCTCATAGGGTTTTCAATGGCTGGCTGTTTCAGGGTTGCCTTGGGAGTGGATTGCCAGGTCCTTCTCCCATTTTTGCGGTGCTGGGAATTGAACTCGGGACCTCAGAGACTGCAGCGCAGCGCTCTACCCACTGAGCTAAATCCCAGCCCCTCTTCTGAAGTAACAGAACCTAATTCTGTTTGAGCATTGCAATATACTGTTTACAGTTGACATTTGCTGGCCATAATTGGACATAGGCCATGGGACCATGTCACACTTTTATAGTTTTAGAAGAATTTGTTAAGAAAAGAGCCTCCTGGTTTGTATACTAAATGCCTTACTTTCTGCTGTCCTGAATGGAATTAAATGAAATTCCACCAATTACATTGGACATGAAATAACCTAGAACATGGAAATCAGCAGTAAGAAAGAAAGATCTGGAAGAGAGACGGTACTTGGAGTGTGATTACCATAGAGTCATTACTCCACTCTGAGACCTAAAATCAGTTCTGTCTTTTTAATGTGACAGAAAACAAAATTGCTGTATGTCAAAGTAGTTTATTAAAAGCCAAGAGATTCAACGAAAAGATGAAGTAACAAAAATGGAATTTTATTCCTCAGTTAAAATTATAAAATTGAATGTAGTGGACACTGTGGTTCACTGCTTGGCTTCTGCCTCAGTGCTGAAGAACTCATTCCCCTCACTGCCAGGACTGCTTTCAACTCCAAAAATGTCCCTTGGTTGAAGAGTGTCACTCTACCCAAAGTCAAATACCTTTCCTGGGAGCATCCAACATCCAGTGACTGGTTCATGTGAGGCTCTGATTCCCAGGCCTCCAAGTGCCATCTAGAAACAATCTGCAAGACCATTCTGGCATCAGGGCTTTCCATGGAGCCTGAGGAAGTTCTGTCAACACTTCATGGCACCATATATTTTTCCTCTGCCTATTCCTTCTTCTTCTACTTCCCTTATCCCGAACACCTAGATTGTCAAAATACCCACTAATAAACTTTTTGCACACACATCTCCAGCTCAGAAGCTGGAAAACTCAATCTAGTATTAATATATTACTAAAAGGGTTAAAAATTAAAGTATTTAGAGAACTTGTTAGAATGGAGAGATAAGCATCCGAGTTTAGTGAATAAATACTTCATCTATCATATTGTTGCTGTTAGGTGCCATCTGGTCAAATCTGACTCATAGCAACCCTATGTACAACAGAAAAAAATACTACCCAACACTGTGCCATGCACACAATCTCCCTATGTTTTAGCCAACTGTTGCAGCCACAATGTTTCTTCTTATTTGGAGTTGTGCCACATGAGGAAAAGAAGGTCCCAAGGGCTTTACTCCATTCCCACTATTAAGATCAACTCTAGTTTGAGGAGGCAACTCTTCCCCAGTCATTTTTTGAACACTTTCCTGCCTGGGGGCCTCATTTTCTGGTGCTATCTCCAATAGTTCTTCCCTGCCATTCATAGGATTTTCAATGGTTAATTGTTTCAGGAGTGGGTTTCCAGGTCCTTCTCCTTAGTCTGCCTTAGTGTGGAAGCTCAGCTGAAACCTGTCCACCATGGTTGGCCCTCCTGATATCTGAGATACCTGTGGCATAGCTTTCAACATCACAGCAACACAAAAGCCCCCACAGCACAAGCTCACAGACATGTGGAAAATCTCATATATGTCCATGGAATTTGGAGTTTTAATGGTAACATTCAGAACAACTAAAATTAAGAACAGTTAAAAACTATTTGTTACAGAAAGAAGTAATATCTTACTTTCCATTTATTACCTTAGAACTTTTTCGAATATTTGTCATCATATATGTATTAAAAAAAACTCCTAACAACAACAACAACAACAAATTCAGTTCAACTCAATGTATTTTTGAGCATGTGTTAACAGTAATGCATCTTGCTATGCACTGATGGGAAGATGATATTTTGAAGAAAGTCTTAACCTTAGAGAAACTCACGACTGGAAGTGGAGAAAACTAAAAATGTTTGTAATGATATTCACAAACCTTTTACCAATAACTCTAAGGAAACTTTTTAACAGAAAAACAAATTACCCCATAGAAATTTATGTTCTTTTACTTCTTCTGAACTTGAATATATTTTAGCTACACACTTGACCCACTAATAAAGATTCCAATTTATGCTGAATGCCTTGGATCATATCTTTATTCCCAGCTATTTTGGTGGCTAAGGTAGGAGTATTGCAAGTTTGAGGCCAGAGGCAGCCCATGCAACATCACAAGAACTTGTCTCAAAACTTAAAATAATAATAATTAAAGTGCCCACATGCAACTCAATGGCACAGCATGTGTTTAGCATATGTGAGAGCCTGGGTTCAACCTCCTACTACTGGAAAAAAGAACATATTTTCCATCCTTCTCAGAAGGTGTTTATGGGTCCATGACTCTTTTCCACTTTGATATCTACACAGAAGTGTTGTATGGCAGCTGTTAGTGTTCTTCATTGAGATAACTGCTACATGTGCATTGTTTCTTTAAGGAATACAATTTCTCCTTCCTCCTCTTTGGAATATGAACAATAATATTAGAGCTGGAATTTCTGCCTTGGACAATTGTATGAATTTGGAATGGAAGCCACATATGGCAGTGCCACATATACACACACAAAAATCTAGATCCTTAGAAATCACCATATAGCCCTGAAATCCTATCCCAGATTTTGATGGTTGAATTAAATCCTAAGTGACATAAAGGAAAAAGAATACAACACATTCTTAACCATATGTCTCCACAATCATATGAAAGTACTATCAAATATAAGAAAATGCATTCATTTCTTTTACATAGCACCAAAAGCCCATTCATTTTTATTTTAGAATTGTACAAATGAGCTGTTCATACCTGTCCCATCACCGGATCTTTCCATAGTGATCAGATGTCCCAAAGTTACAAAGTTTCCTGATCAAATTCTCTAGAATAGTAACTCTTCCTTATGATTCATGCCTCAAACTGCCTCTTTTTATGTAATAGCACAGTATTACAATAAGTATTATTTACATAAGATACCTACAGTAGCAGTCCATAAAGAAAATCTTAGATGGGCTTCTCTTGGACATAACAATAGGAATATGTGTTTTGCATTCAGTGGAATGGTGATGATGCATGAATGCAAAAAAAAAATGAATGAACATTAAAAGATTTATTTTTAAAAATCTATAAATTCACTATTTCACAATTCATTCTTTCACAATTCATTCTTTCACAAGATATTCAGTGTCTGAGATATGAAAGGTCCTCATTTGGGCACATGGCATTACATCAGACTGTTCTACTTCTTGACCATAAATGCAGCCTTTACGTAACTGCACACTGGGACCATTGGAGTTGGCAAAGGGTGTTCACACTCCTTAAGGACAGAAATAGTGCTTTTCTATCAAAAGGAAAAGCGTTTACAAATGAAAACAGGCTTTCTGGCTATTGTTAAGAAATGATGCTTACTCATGCGGACAATTGCAATTCGAGAATTGACAGAGTTTAATGTTGCGGTCCTTGTGGTACATTCCCATTCAAATATCAGCACAAATCGTTCTACAATATGAAGGGGTTTGCCTTCCCTGGGTGTCAAAGTACATTTCTCTGGTGGGCACTGTAGTTATAATTTGATATACATCTATGTCTGGATCCACTTAATCAAGTAAAGTTTTCCCCTGCCATAAAAGGTTTTGTGAATTTCACAGCAAAGCCATAATCATGTTTTTTTAAATGCAAAATGACATTTCCATTCTTTTTGAGCAGGTACTGACATTTCCCCTTGAGCCTTCCCAAAGCTCCTTTCTCCATAAATATCCTACTCTCCTCAAATGTAGTTAAAGTCATTTATTTTTTATTAAAAATCACTGCAATAAAATCAAGGTTTCTCTAACTGAGGAGAAAAGTTATGCTAACCAAATGTACAATTTCTTACAAAAATATTTTCAAACAAGAGGCCCTAAGGTAGTATCTAATTCTTCACTTTATTTTTTTTTTACTTTAATTTCTGCTCCAAGAAAGTTGTGAATTGGTGAAACAATCCACCATCTTTTCAGTTATGCTTTTTGTCATATTAGAAATTAGATAAAGTTGAAATATCAGATAATCATCAAAGCTCAACAATTATGTTTACATGATGTCATATTCTAAAAAGTGAAATATGTTGATTTAACAATTAAACAAATTAAATTGACTCTACTTAAACTATGTTGTTTTGTGGATAGAGCATTTTTCCATTCATTGAAATTAAAACAAAAATAAAAAAATAAATCCAACTCAGAAACAGAATATAACCTGTTTTAAAAGTATATTTTACAATAGAGCTTTGTATGTGTGCCTTCTTCTTCCTATCTCCCTCCTCCTCCTCATTGCTTTCCTCTCCTCACTTCTTTTTCTTTTATACTCTGATCTAAATATTTGGACACTGTAAACTGAGTATGGTGGCACATGCCCATAATCTCAGCAACTCAGGAGGCTGAGGTCAAAGGTAGTCTATGTAATTCAGTGAGTCCTTCCTTCCTCAGGTGAGGACTCAGGTGAGACTCCAAGTGAGTAGTAGGAACGGCCACCATTCCTCAGCCACAGAGGACCTAGTCATGCAGTTCCTCACAGCCGCACAGGGTAGTGAGTGTCCCACATGGGAGCACAGGCCCCAAAATCACTTGAGGTGGCACAATATCATCCTATCCACTGCAGAGTAGGATCAGCAAGCGAAGGAGGCAGGGCCCAATATGCATGAAAGGGCAGGGGGCTCACAGACTCTGTCGGGCAGGCCCATCAGCATAGCTTCCATTCTTCCACCATAGAGGTCCTAGCTACACAGTTCATGACAGGACAGTGGGAGAGCACGAGCCCCACACAGGAGCACAGGTCCTAGATGCACTGCAGGTTGCACAATATCATCCTGCCCACTGTAGCAGGGGACCAGCGAGCTAGCACTGCAGGGCTCAGGTTACACAAGAGGGCAGTAAGCCAGGCATCAGGATCTGGCTTGCCATCATCTACTGTTGCCATTTGGGCTGTGCTCTCTGAGCTGAGATCTAAGTGTCTGAGATCTGTGGAGGAGTCAGGGGTCTTGGTTGGGCAGTGGGGAATAAGCTGCCTCTCTGTTAGAGTGGCAGAGGCAGAGTACTACACAAGAGAGGTCACGGAGAGCATTGTGAAACCTGGGCCAGGTCGAGAGACTGGTGTGGACTTCCCACCATCACCCTCTGCCATAGGGATGCGCGCAGACCTGCCAACTTTCAATGTGAGAATGGGGCAGGGGAGTGAGAGAAAAATGCCAGAATCTCATCATCATCCAATCTCAAAAGAACATCAAAGGGAGAATCTTCACATTCACAGGAGGTAGAACCCAAGTCCCAGAACAAACAATGGGTAATTCTTAGGAAAAAACAAAACAAAACAAAACATGAAACATGAAAGGACGTGCTGGATGAGAAGATTACACAGATCAAAGCTTCTCAACAGAAAATACCAAACAGTCTTGATTTCTAGAGATGTCAGAATCAGAATTCAGAATTTTGATTATTAATATGCTAAGAGATATCAAAGCTAACATCACCAGCACCCTTGAAATACTAGAGAAGAAGGTATCTCAGCTAGAGTCTGTACTCTCCTCACAACTGGAAACAGTCAGAAAAAAACAAGATGCAATCCTTGAGATGCAAGGCAAGCTGAATGAAATAAACACTTCAATAGAATCCTCAACATAGAGACTGGACAATGCTGAACAGAGAATATCAGTCATGGAGGGAGGAATACAAGATATTAACTACATGCAAGCTAAGATAGAGAAAACAATGAAGCAATACCAGCTCAATCTCCAAGAGGATTCAGACAAAATGAAAAAGTGAAATTTAAGAATTCAGGGAGTCCCTAAAGGAATAGAAAGAAACACAAGAGGATTAGGAAATTTATTCCATGATATCCCAAGTGAAAATTTTCCAGAGCTAATACAAGATCTAGATACTTACACAACTGAATCATTCAGAACCCCACCAGAGTAGATCAAACAGATACTCCCCATGACACATTATTGTGTTTACATTGGACAGCACAGAAGCAGTTTTGAAAGCAGCTAGGGAAAAACCCCAACTGAGGTTTAAAGGCAAACCCACTAAAATAACTGCAGACTTCTCCACATCAACATTGAAAAATAGAAAAGCCTGGACACATACAATCCACATTCTGAAAAAGAACAACTTCCAACCAAGAATACATTACCCAGCAAAATCATCTTTTAAAATAAAGAGTGTAAGATATTCCATGATATTGCCACATTCAAATGATTCACAACCATCAAACCAGCATTACAGAGGATCCTCAATCAACTACCACATACTGGGGAGATAAGACAACCCTACATAGAAGATCAAAGAAATGAACAATTAACATGAGAGGAAATCAAGAAAGAAATAAGAAAATCATGAATCAAAAACCAGTAACATGTACTGACTGGAGGCAAACAATAGGATTTTAATAATCACTCTTAATGTGAATGGTCTTAACTCACCAATTAAGAGACATAGACTGGCCAATTAGATAAAAAAAAAAAACCTCAATATGTACCATTCAAGAGCCTCACCTAACTCACAAAGGCTGTAATGGTTTGAGAACTAAGGGCTGGAAAACAATATACCAAGGTGTGTGGGGGGGGGCAGGAGTAACAATAATAATTTCAGATAGATTAACCTTTAATCCAAAACTAATTAGAAGAGATAAAGAAGGACACTACATATTACTAAAAGGAACAATCAACCAGGAACAAATAATGTTACTTAATATATGTTATCCAAATATAGGGTCACATAGATTCATAAAACAAACTTTATGAGAAATAAAGGATTGCATTGCTCTAGCCACAATCATTATGGGAGATTTCAATACCCCACTCTTGCCAAGAGACAGGTGATCAAAAGAAAAAAATCCATAGAGAAATGACAATCTTAATCTGCACCTTAAACCAACTGGAAGTCATCAATATCTACAAAATATTCCATCTTATTATATATGCTGAAATAGAAAAGGTAATAAAAAGTCTCCCAACAAAAAGATCTCATGATCTAAAGAATTCACAGCAGAATTCTACAAAACTTTCAAAGAAGAATTAACATCATTTCTCCTCAAATTATTTCAAAAAATAGGAAAGGAAGGAGCTTCATTCTATGAAGCTACCATCCCCTTGATACCTAAACCAAGAAAGGATACATCTAAGATAGACAATTATAGACCCATTTCCCTTATGAAAATAGATGAAAAAATTCTTAACAAAATCCTGGCAAATTGAATTGTTCACCTTGACCACGTGGGATTTATTACACAGATGCAAGGCTGGTTCAACATATGAAAACTGGTTAGTGTAACTCAACATATCAAGAGGCCTGCAAACAAAAATCACATGATCATCTCAATCAACGCTGTGAAGGCCTTTGATAAAGTGCAACAACTTTTCAAGATAAAAATCCTGGAGAAGATAGGCATAACAAGAAAACACCTTAATATCATAAAGGCCATTTATGACATACCTACAGCCAACATCATATTAAATGGAGAAAAATTGAAACCATTTCCTCTAAGATCTGGAACAAGACAAGGATGTCCATTCTCTCCTCTCTTATTTTACATTGTGATTGAAGTCCTAGCCAGAGCAGTTACACTAGAGAAAGAAATCAAAGAGATACAGACAGACAAAAAAGAGGTCAAATTATCATTATTTGCACATGATATGATACTTTACATGAAGGACTCCAAAATCTCTCCTAGAAAATTCTTAGACATAGTTGATGCCTTCAGTAAAGTGGCAGGATACAAAATTAACACCCAACAGTTAGTAGCTTTCCTTTACACCAATTGTGAGCAGGAAGAGATAGAAATTAAAGCTACACTCCCTTTCACAATAGCCCACCAGAAACTTAAATACCTTGGAATTGATCTAACCAAAGATCCTGCAGATCTTTACAAGGAAATTTTCAGAACATTAATGAAAGAAATCACAGAGGACACTAAAAGTGGAAAGTCCACTGCTTATGGATTGGGAGAATCAATATTGTAAAAAGTGGCCATCCTACCAAAAGCAACCTATAGAGTTAATGCAATCTCCATTAAAATTTCAATGACAGACTTTACAGAAATAGAAAAAGTGATCCAAATGTTCATATGGAAACACAAAACACACTTAGGCTGCAAAACTAGTGCAGGTGGTACCACAATCCCTGACTTTAAGCTATACTACAGGACTATAACAGCAAAAACAGCTTGGTACTGGCAAAAAAAAGAAAAAGAAAAAGAAAGAAAGAAAGAAAGAAAGAGAAAGAAAACAAGCCTGAAGACCAGTGGAAAAGGATAGAGGACCCAGAGACATACAAACGCATCTATAACCACCTGATTTTGGACAAGGGAGCAAAGCAGGCAAATTGGAGAAAGTATAGCCTTTTCAATAAATGGTGATGGAAAACTTGGATATCCACTTGCAGAAAAATGAGAATGGACTCACACTTCTCAATATGCATGAGAGTTAACTCAAAATGGATTAAAGACCCCAACATAAAACCAGAAACTTTAAAATTACTAGAAGACAGGCAATATACTCCAACATACAGGCATAAGAAGGCATTTCCTTAATAAGACTCCAATTGCTCAAGAAATTGTAACAATAATGAATAAATGGGATTACATGACATTAAAAAGCTTCGATATAGCAAAGGAAACAATCAACAGAGTCAAGGAAATCACCACAGAATGAGAGAAAATCCTTGCATCCTATACATCAGACAGAAGACTAATTTCTAAAATTTACAAAGAAATCAAGAAAGCATCTCCTAAGACAATGAATAACCCAATATAGAAGTGGGCAAAGGAACTGAACAGACAGTTCTCAAGGGAAGAAACTCATAAGGCCATGAAAAACATGGAAAAATGCTCAATATCCCTAGCCATTACACGGAAATACAAATCAAAACAACTCTGAGATTATACCTTACTCTAGTAAGAATGTCTAAGATCAATAAAACAAATAACAACAAATATTTGCAAAGCTGTGGAGATAAGGGATCCCTTCTACACTGCTGAGGGTTTTGTAAATTGGTTCAGTCACTTTAGAAATCAATATAGAGGTACCTCAGTAAACTAAAAATAGATCTGCCATATGACCCAGTTATACCACAAAGGGAGATGAGTCATAATTCCACAGAGAACCTGCATCTCCATATTCAGTGCAAGACTTTTCACAATAGCAAGGATATGGAATCAACAAAAGTGCCCATCAACAGAGGAATGGATAAAAAAATTATGTCACATTTACATAATGGAATACTACTCAGCAATTAAAAACATTAAATAATGTCATTTGCAGCAAAAAAGATGGAACTGGAGATCATCATCTTAAGTGAATGAACACAAGCCCCAAAAGACAAATACCCCATGTTCTTGTTCATATGTGGGAGCTTAATCAAACTTAAAGGCAGAAAAAAATCCTATACATAAACTGAAACATAATAAAAAGCTCATGTAAACTTAGTGGAGAAGGGACAATTTAAGAAGTGGAAAGAGGAAGGAAGGGATCTAGCAGAGGGAAACAAAGATAAGAGAAGACAGGAGGGAGAAGAGGGTCAATGAGGAGGAATGAAGGGGGAGAGGCCAACTTCAAGGTAAACAGCACAACTTTATTATTATAGTTGATAAAAAGCGGGAAGATAGAAAAAAAACCTACAAGAATAGCTAAAATTAAAAAAAATAGCAAAAATACCAAAGGCTTTCAATAATGTTAATGGTATAGACCACTTATCTAATACTGCTGAGAATGTAAAAAGGTAAATCACTATAGAAAAAAGTTTGGACTTAAATCAAAACTGGGATGCACTTGTATAAATAAATATTCGCACAAAAAGACATGCAAGTAGAAAGAAAATCATTTGGGAGGTGAGGATAGGGGATGAGGGTCATGAGAGGATAAGGGGAAGTAATGTGAGCAATGTACAATGAAGTGCATTTATATAAATGTCACAATGAAACACATCTCATAATGAAACCCATTAAGATGTACATTGAAATTTTCCAATTAAAAAAGATACATCGATGAGAGAAATATCAGTCATCTTTTGTCATGAAAATATCATGTATCAATATAAAACAAAATAGAAGCCTAAGTCTCCAACTAATCAAGTCCTTTCTTTAAAAAATGTCAAAGGGCCTTACAATGGCTTCCAATAATTATTATTTTCTCCTATTTGCATTTTGTTCTTTTGTATTCTCTGTGTACATTGTTACTCTCTTGCTATCTTCCACGTCTGCAAGTTTTCTTTATTCTTTCAATTGTTAGTGGATCTATTCATTTCTATGGTCCATACCTTACTATCTTTTACATGTGCTTACATTACCTCTTATTCTTTCCCATTTTTTTTATCACAGGAGATTTTCTTCTATTTCTTTCTTTAGCTTACACAGCTTATATATCATATCTTACTGTTTAATCATGGTCTCCTACCTACTACTGAAATTTTGCTTTAAGGCTCTCCTTCAAGAGAATCTTTCACCTCTTCATTTTCCTCCTTTTTCTTTTTATTGATTACAGAAATTTCCATTTTAAAAGCAAATCATTTTATGAAACATTTTTCATCAGTATTAATTGATTGTGATAAATTTTATGAGCGTGTATCTGTATTTTCCCTTATGCTATGAATTTGTTTTCTTCTTCTTTCTTTTTGTCAATTAATCACTAAATAAGTTGGATTGTTAGGAGTCATGTATTTACATAAGATTTCTTTGGATATGGAAAGATGGAGTGATATATAACAAAAAGGCTTTCTCCTTCTCTGCTAATCCAAAAACAGACAATATATTTCCTTCATGGTCTATGTGATTTCCTATCAAATCCAACCTTCTCTATTTCCGATAACCAGAAAACTTGAGAATGCATAATTTCCTACAAATTTTGTTAGAAGTTAAACATAATAGGTCTTACATTTTAGAATGGATATCTCATCTTCTAATTTCTACCTGTAATCACTGTCTCTTCCTCAATTTTTTTCATTCTTTTCACTTTTATTGACCAAAGATCACATTCAGATTAAATAAATCATTAATGGGATGTGGACAGCGAGTAGTCTATTTAGGAAAATTCTTGAAGGGCCCAGGAAGGGACTTGCAGATGATCATTCACAAAATAGTTGTTGAAAATACAAACAAATTGTCTTGATTTGTCAATAGGAGCAATTATACTTAACCAACAAGTTCAATATTTGGGGGAGAGTTATGGTAGAATTATTACCTTTCCTATTGATGAGCTCATAATCAGTGTAAATAACTGATATATTCATGCATGGAAGCAGCCTCACCTTTCATACCCAGACATCATAGTTGCAGAATAGAAAAGGCAAGTTTGAATGAATTGGATTGGGTTATACTATTTGGAGAACTAGGGCATTTCTTTTTCTCCTGCACTGATTAATATCAAGTCAATAAACATAACTCAAAATTTCCTTTCAAATGTATTTGATAGAGTGATGAATGTATTTCTCTTCTTCAGCCATGAGAAGAAATACGCAATGGTGACCAGAAATACACAGATGCAATAAAATAACTTCCAAGATATTTGTACTTAGGGCAAGACTTCTTTTACTTATGTATTGAAAATAATCAGATAACTTTATTTGGAAATATTCTTCATTTTCCCATTCCTGCAGTTTTGCTAACCACATCAAAATTTAGAGAAATATAGTATTTACAATCCTGTATTAAAATCTAATCTTGAGACATTCTTGGATTGCTTTTAAAAAGTTTAATGAAACCCAGCTAAATTTTCAATGATTGCTATTTTCACAGAATAATTCTTACTTACTATCAAATTTAATTCATGTAGGTTAAAGAATTTTAATACCACCATCAAATCCTACTGCTTTTATTTCAAGAAAATCAATGTACACTAGAATACCATACGTAATATAACATAATTCACCAGTACACTAACAAGATCTATTCTAATCAAAACAAGAGTCACCGTTAAGGAACTTAATTCCTGTCTTAGAAGCCAGTATATTATATGTTCCTGTCCTATGTACTTCCGCTCTCCACTACCACACAAGTGAATTCAGTCTTGGATTTCAGGTTGTGATGGTTTGAGCAATGGATATTTGGAATTGAGGAAAATTACAAAACAGGATTGTGAAAAGAATTGTTCATTAAATTTATGTAAGCCTGGCACTAAATAGTTGGCACTGCTAGTAACTAGTCAGTTGGCTTCAGAAAGAAAGGATTTTATCAAGTCCTCTAGACCTCTACATTTTATTTATAATACAATCAATTCTCTTCAAGTGAAATGAAACATTGGTTATATTCTCCTTACATTATTGAGCAGTAATGACAATTCAAAAATGTCAAAATACTAACTTTAAATACTAAATAAATGATACATATTCTGATATAATTAAGCATTTGGTGTCTCCTTGAAATCAGTATTCTCCATGTATGTGATGAAAGATATAAAAATATTAATAAAATAGACTTTTGACAGCATGTGCACTTCCAGCTTCTCATAAAGATCAAACTCTGAAATAACTGAAATTAGAGGTGAGAATAGATTGAGTATAGGTGCAGAGGGAGTTAAATGGTTAATATTGTGCAATGGAAACTATCAGTGCTGAGTGCAGACAGACTTCATATGCCTTGTTTCTTTTCTATGAGATATTCTCCTAGCTTGATACTGTGTTTGTACTCAAGCCCTCAGCAGCAGCTCTTCTGTGGAATACTGCCCTCCAGCTACTGGAGCATACTTGCTTGAGCAAGCCGAGAGAGCAGAGGCAGTCCTTACTTAATAAATGATGAATGTAGGAGTAAGCCCAGATGCCATTACCAGAACCAGAAATAATTGTTTTTCTGATGTAATTCATAACAGATTCGAGATCACCAAGAATTGCAGCCTTGTTTTGTTAATTCTGCTTCCATCTTCTCCTTCTACTTCCTTATTGGCTTTACTCAGGATTTTTTTAAATTGATTACTGACAAATGAATCCCCTAAGGATCTACTCTCAAAGAACCCAACTTAAGAATGATCCCTTTTTAAAAATAGAAAAAAATGCAATATAGAGAAGTTTAGATGGAAAAATTCTTAAGTACTATCTATATATTATTTCAGAAAGTCACTGGATTTTTCAGTTTTATCTTTACTAAAACTACCCAAGGTACATTTTAAGTTATGAGTGAAAAAGTTAAAAAATAAAAAATAATTATAAGGCTATAAAAAGGAGAAAAAGAATAAAAATTGCAATTATTAATAATGAAAGGCAACACTACTATAGTGCTTTCAAACATTAAAAAGGTAATAAGAATTTTCTTTTCTAAGAGTGATGGACTAAAGGGCCTCCCTGATAACTCTTTAGCAAAAAATAGTTATCATACACTACTAAAATACAAACACAACCTAAAAGTACTGGATGGGTTAGGGTTTAACTCAGTCGGTAGAGTGCTGGTCCTCACTTTCTGAGGACCTAGGTTCAATCTCTAACACTGCAAAAATGGGAGAAGGGTTGACAGTCCACTCCTGAAACAATTCCCAAAACAATCAGCCAGAGAAAACCCTGTGAGTCAGACATGACTTCAGGGCACCAAACAACAACAAAAAGTTAGGGCAGGGTGCAGTGTGATGGCTCTTGCCTGTAATCCCAGCAATTTGGGAGGTAGAGGCAGGAGGATCGAAAGTTCGAGACCAGAGGCAGTCTATGTAATTTAGTGTGACCCTGTGTCAAAAAGTTAAAAAAAGGGGGCGGGGGGCTGAAGGTGCAGCTCAGTGGTATAGCACTTGCAAAACATCCAAGTGCAAGGCTCTGGGTTCAACCCCAAAATACTGCAAAAGTGAAAAAAAAAAAAACCACACACAAAAAAAGGACTTCATACTGGACGGAAGTAAACAGATTCTAGTAAAGAGTATATTCTTGCAGGAAAATTAGGGGTGCTTACATTAAATAAAATACAATTTTTTGACATTTAGCTTATAGCTAAATGCAACCCATACAAGATGTTAAGTGGGAAAAAATGACTTTTCTGGATGGGACAATTAGAAAAACAAAACCTGGGAATTTGTGACTACTGAAAATGATGGAAAATGTTATAAAAGAAAGAAAAAATAAGAGATAGCTAAATTTTATCTGCCCATAGGTCTGACTCCAAAATTATTCATGGAAAAATACCAACTAAAATATGAATATCTCAACTAATTCCAGAAATGCCACCCAATAACCAGAGTGTGTAGTTCAAGTCCAAAAAAGGAACTTTCTAGCTAAATCAAGAGAAGCAATAATAACCAAAGAAAACTGTGATAATCCATAATCACTACAACTGACATTAATGGTGTCCTGAATAGAATTCAAAATGCCTCAATATTTTAAAAAGGATAAGAACAGCAGCTGAATGCATGCATAAGTGGAAACACAATGCACCAAATCTGGCACTCAAGTGAGAAGAAGTTTTCTTTTCTTTTCTTTTCTTTTGTCTATCCTATTTATGCTCAATGAAATAAAGCAAACTCTTTTCTTCTATCATCTTTCTGCAATAATAGGTCCAAATCTCTTCTTATGTTTGGCAGAATAGCTGCCACTCTTCCAGGGGCTTAAGGTTTTTGCTTCACGTGAAAAGTGAAGTGAAAGGAAAAGTGTCCAGTAAGAAATGCCCAGATTCATGGCTCTCATGCAGAACCTCCATGTCTGTACCACTGAGGGTAGCTCTCTTAATCTCTCATCCTTCCTTCAGTCTTTCTTTTGAACATATGGTGATAGTTTGTGGGAGAAAGGCCATGAGTAAGTGCAAACTGCTTTTAAACTTAAAGTTCCCAGGGATTCTGTACTTTAAACTGACCTGTAAGTGATTTGTTACAATTATGTCTGATTTTCTTTACCTGTTTTATGATGATTAGTGACTCTCACCATTTGCTTTACCAAGGGAACCTCTCTGCATATATTGAGTCTCATTGGAGTCTCCCTACCTGGGATTCAGGTTAACAATTTCCCTTAGCTCTTTCATGGGTACAAGAAAATCATTATTTTGTATTTTACTTCTATTTCTTTCATTATCAAGGTAGGAAACACTGTTTCTTGCTTTCTACATCTCAGGTAGAAATGGAATTACATCTAACATTCATGATAGAATAAAGAGAGAACATAACATCCAACGAGGCACATAAACAGATCACAATTTATTAATAGATTATAAGCAGAAAAATCTTAATAGATGCAATAAAAATATTAGTATAAGTTTAAGATTCATTCTTCATCATGCTCATAATAATCAGTAATAATAGAATAGAACTACCTTCATATGTTTCAGAGTCCATTCAAATAATCTACAGGAAGTATTACATTTAATTTTGAATGATTGAACTCTTTCTGAGAATGAAAAAGAGAAGAATGCTCGCTGTTGCTACTTCTATTCACTGTTGTACTAAAAGTCCTAATCAGAGCAATAATAGTACAGGAAACTAAAAGATATATTTATTCGAAATAAATAAAACATTATTTACAGGTAAATGATTATATATGGAAATTATAAAAACTCTAAAGATAATTAATACCTGCAGCAATATAACCTTGTCATCCTATCTTGTCAGATCTTGGAAGTTAACCAGGGTCAGGCCTGGTTAGTCTTTGGATGGAAGACCACCTGGGAATGCTGAGTGCTGTAGGCTTGGGAGAAGAACCTGGCAGCTCACTCCTGAAACAAACAGCCAGTGAAAACCACATGAATAGCAGAGAAGCACTGACAATAGCGCCAAGCATGGCACAGTATTGGGTAGTGTTTCATTCTGTTGTACACACAATGGCTGAGTCAGACCTAGCTCTATGGCACCTAACAACAACTGTTGGGGTTCACTCTGGCCCAGTGGTGTAATGGAGCTTGCCTCAACATGGGTACTCAGGGACCCTTGGAAATACGCAAGAGTCGGTGGCACCAAAGAAGGACTTCGGGAACCTTCTTGCAAATAGGAACAGAATTTATTTAGCTGCACCTACCAAAGTGAACAAAAGGGGGTGCTGCACAACAATGCTCAATGAAAGTGTCCTATGGTGTGTCTCCTGTTGCCTCTCGCAGTTTGCCTTCTCTACTCTCTTCCTCCCCACTGCTGGGGAAGAAAAGCGGAGAGCTCTTTGTGTCTTGCTTGGAGACTTTGCTGCTTCAGAGGCCTTGGACTTGGTACAGAGTCTTGCTTGTAGTCCTCAGATGTCTTCACTGGTGGTGCTGGAGGTTGCAGGTCTCAGGAGTAGGGTGTGGGGGTCAGGTTTGAAGGGCTTGGAGAGCAGGTGAACAGGGGAGGATCAAGAACAAAAGGGACAAAAGGGAAGCTAGTAGTTTCAGTGGTGGTTTATACACCTTCTATGAAGGGGGCGTGGACCCAGAAATAGCCAATCAGGGAGGGACTTGTACTAGGTGTGGCAATTATATAACTAGGGATTTGAAAAAGAAAAATTTTGATAGGGGTGTTAGGTGCAAACCAGGCCAATCACTAAACTTCCTTTTCTGACCAATCAGGTGGCTCTGGGCAGCCAATCAGATTGAAGGAGGCCACACCAGAGCTAGGCTGTTAGGGGCCATCTTGGATCACCCTGTGGGAGGGGGAGGAGTGGAATACCAGGATGTGGGACAGGTCGCTGGCCCTGGAGGATAGATGTTAGTCCTCCAAGCAGACCAGACAAGCATCTATCCCTGGAGTTCTTTCTAGGACTCCCCTCACTATGGTCCTGAGTTACAAGTGGGAGGGGTAAGAATAGGGTAAAACTTGGATAAGGTTCAGGCCTCTACCAGGGTCAGACAAATCTCCACCTAGGCCCCCTCTAGGTCTTTCTTGGGGACCCCAAAATGATTGCCAACAAATAACAGTAACAAAGATAATTTTTAGAAATAATACTCAAGTTTAGTGATATTATTGGATATCAGGTCAGTGTATTACATAGGCAAGGATTTTTTTTTTCAAACCATCACATTCATAATAGCATTAAAATCAACCTGGTATCTAGGAAATGCATTTAATTCCTGATCTCCAAGTTAAAAATATAAAATATTAGTATTTTAAAACTTAATAATTTTAAAATTTTAATATTTGTAAAACTTAAATGACAGAATATATAATTTTCAAGGATTCATCAACAATATTATACTATATCAATTTTATTCAAACAAAGTTACAGTTTAAATCAATCACCAATTAAAATACCACTAGCACTTTCACTGAAATAAAATGTTGATTATGACATATATAAATGAAAATATCTAAAAGTAACCAAGAATACATTTTCTTTAAAAAGCTAGACTACTAGCACAATTGTCGGACTTATAGTGACCTTCACAGAGTTTTCAATGGCTGATTATTTCAGGATTGCCTCAGGAGTGGATTGCCGCATCCTTCTCCCATTTTTGTGGTGCTGGGAATCAAACCTGGGACCACAGAGACTGTGGAGTGGTGCTCTACCACCTGAGCTAAATCCCATCCTGCTAGTGGCACAATTAGATATCAATATATAAATTATAGTATAAGGATAGAAAAATAAGCCATCCAGCCAAGCTAGATAGTCACATCAATTTCTTTATGACAATGCTTGCCCTGCAAAGCAGTGGGTAAATAAGAGAATTTCCCATGAATGATGCTGGATCCAATGAAATTTCCATATGGAAAAATAGATCTTGATAAATATCTCACAGTATGTTGAAGACTAAATAATAGCACTTTTAGTAGAAATTACAACAAAGTCCTCACTGCCTTGGTTAAGAAACATTTGTTAAATTGAGCATAAAAACTATTAGCTAAAGGAAAATATGGTGATTAGACCACATTAAAATTAAGAATTTCTATTAATCAAAATAAAAATAAAAGAAAACCACTACTTAGAAGGCATGTACAATATACATATTTGAAACTAAATTTATATCCAGAAAAAAAAATGAAGGATTCTAAATCAATAAGAAAAATAAGTAACTAAATTAAAATAGGCAAAAAACTTGAATGATCATTCTCTGTCTCTCCTCTCTCTCTCTCTCTCTCTCTCTCTCTGTCTCTCTCTGTCTCTCTCTCTCTCCCCCAAACACATGACCTACAAATATCCAAAAATCCAATAAACATTTGAAACTTTACTGAATTGCATTAGTCATCAGAGAATTGGGAACTAAATCTACAGTGAGAAACCACCAAAGTCACCAAAGGAACTAAAATATAAAAGACTAAAATTTTAATGCATATATCAGCAACTAAAATTCTCATACAACACTGGTAAATTATTGCAAACATTTTATAAAACATTTAGAAAAGCAAAGCAAACAAATACCCTATTATCCTACAATTCCACCCTAAAGCATATACTCCAAAGAGACATAATCGAATTTTCCTTGTGGCTCTACTGGTAACAGCCAATAATTGAAGACAATTCAGATGCTTTCCTGTTGCACAGAGCATAACATTCTTCTACAATGATATCACAAGTTGAGTTCTCTAGAGGAAGATACTGAGATACAAGTTGGAGTACAAGATGATTGTTGCTTTTTCTGTTAGGTGCCATCGACCCATGTCCAACTCATAACGACCCTCATAGGGTTTTCAATGGCTGACTGTTTCAGGATTGCCTCAGGAGTGGATTGCCACATCCTTCTTCCATTTCTGAGGTGCTGGGAGTCGAACTCAGGACCTCAGAGACTGCAGAGAGGGGCACTATGGATTTAGCTAAATCCCAGCCCACAAGATGATTACTAGGGATCAATACCCGTGAAAGGAAAGGAAATGGAGTCTTAATAGGACAGAACCAAGTAAAACTTTCATGCAGCAACACCAAATCCTTTGTCAGGAAAAGACCAGGATCTCAAGCATTAAAAATGCCCATCAAGCCAGATACAGTGGTACACGCCTGTAATCCCAACTATTGAGGAGGCAAAAGAGGGAGGATCACTTGAGCCCTTGAGTTTGAAACCTTTTATGTAACAAAGCAAGCCCCCATCTTAAAAGAAGAAAAAAAGCCATCAGAATTGCCTAAATTGAGTTGAAATTGTGGGGTCTATATAGCACCTGCCCTTCTCAGAAACCAGATGTGGAATCTCCCAGGGAGTGCACTACATTACTGAGGGGTCTCTCTGCAGCTGAAACAGAGCATGAAGGGGATGATAAGAAGACGCCGTTTATTGTCAGTGCTCTCTGGTCTAAGCACCCCATCCCAACATCAGACACTAATGGAGTATTATGTAGTCAGTGACAAAAACACATTATTGTTATATGAAATATAAATTTTACAAACATCAACAAACATGTTAGGTTAAAAATAGAAAGCATAATTATTCCATTTATGTAAAATTCAAAAGCAAGAAAAGCTAAGCCTGATTTTCTAAACCAGTCTGTGGTTAACGAAAGGGAAAGGTATCGGACTGAGACGATCCTGGGGGTTTGGAGCACAGTGGTGTTCTATTTATTGACTGACTACACAGCACATGGGTGCACTCCCTTTGTTAAACTTAATTCAACATAGTTTTTATGATATATTTCTGTATGCATGTTAGATGTTAAGACAAAGCAAATAAAAAAATGATTGATGGTTATTTCACTCCAAACATAGCAAAAACATGCATAGAACAGAAATCACTAATAGGAAGAGAGATAGCCACGTACCAATCACAGAAAATCTTAAGACATTTCTCCAAATTAATTGCGCAAAATATTGGTAAGTGTAGATGATCTAAGATAAGAGCTAAGAGCTAATGCATGGTGTACATTTTATATATGTGTGTGTGTGTGTGTGTGTGTGTGTATACACATATATATGAAACAAAATAAAATATACTTTTTCAAATGTTCATGTAACATCTTTTCAATAGTTTTCATACATTAGACCACAAAAAATAAAAACCAGAACCAAAAAACAACCCTCAATAGTTCTCAAAGGTTCAAAAACACGAATATCATTCTCTGACTACAATGAAATAAAATCATACACTAATAACATATCAGAAATAAGAAAGCCCTTCCACTGGTGAATAAAAATGACATTTTGAATCAAAAGAGAAACAAAAAGCAAATTTGCAGACTTTCTGGAAAATAAAATGATAATAAAATATATCAAAATTTATAGATGATGAAATGCAGGTTCAAAGTTCCCAACTCTCTTAGATACCCACTGTGGCTAAGTTAACCTTGCAAAATTGAGGCTTGCCCATCTTGTTTTCTTCCTAGAATATTCTTCCTTCCAGATTTTTCCTATTTCACTCCTATACTTCCTTTTAGATCTACTGAAATTAATGTCTTCAACACTCTTCTTTGTTGTCCAAATTAAATGTTGTTTTTCTTCGTATTCATAGAAGCTATAAATGAATTTATTTAAGTTCTGTTAATAAGTTTGAGCAGGCATAAGAATGAGTTTGTACATCTTTATTGATACTTTTATTTTCTATGCTTTTTACTTAACTTTTCAAATTTTCTTAATCCCCAATTTAACCTAGATTCTAGGGTTAAATTGAATACTCAACATAGTGCTTTGCTAAATGATAGTATTTAATAAATATTTTGATCTAAATCAAAGTTGTCTAAAAGGTTATTGTGCATTCATCTTCTCTTTGTTTTCTTCATCAGGTATATTTCATAAACGAAGTTCTAGTATATACACATATAACTACCAATGTCACCATTTGTATTTTATACAAACATGTATGGATTCAAGAATTCATTAACGTACAACTATACACATCCTAACTCAATTGAAAGTTTAAGTTCTCAATCAGTGTCTCTTAATTAGTCATTTTGGAAAGGCTTATTATTTTGGATGCAAACAACTGACATATCTTTGTCCTAGTGTCTCTTCATGAACAATAATCTTTGGTGGCAATTAAGACTGCTTAATCTTTGATAAGTATATTTTAGTTCGCTTATGAGTTTCTCCCTTGATTTTTTATTTCCTAATAATAGACTGGCGACATATAATGTTATATCTCATCCTTTTTACAGTAGAAGCTCAGGTCAGACTTGGTTGAATTTTCTCAAGTGTTTTGATATTTAGAAGAAAGTTTGTGCTATGTACCCAAAAACTATTGCTATAAACTCTAACAAAAGTCCACATGACAAAAATAAATAGTGGCAGCCTTACATAAAGAACTAAATTCGTTGAATATTTGTCAATAAGGCTTTTACACAGGGGTGATTCTTCTGTCTCATTTCCTTTCTCTAAAACTCTAATCTCTAAAATCAGCATTTCCTAGTGAATTATTGAATCAACCAAGATAAAATAATATAAATGAACATAAAATTTTTCTATTAAATGATACAATCCTGAAGACTTTTACAAGCTCACTTATTATGTAAAATAAAGTTAGATAGTAAAACAAAAGAAATAATAAGGTTAATAGATACTTTCCTGTGATAAAAAGATTTATAGAGATGCATTTGTTACATTTAAATGTGGCCTTAGTTGAAACATATGGTTTAGATTGCAAGTGTGGAAGAAGGCAGAAAATAGTGATGATTTCATGTTGTGAAATGTAAGAAGCCATTTCTGCAATAAAGGAAGAGCATTTTCTTATTTCATGTTAATTAGTCACCTGATTAACAAGTTATAAAGGAATAAACTTGTATTGATGATGGTTGGATACCTCCCACAGCCAGATGAAAAATATATTAATGTGCTTTCTTCTTTAAAAATTCTCACATTCACCCTGCATTCCCACTACTAATATATACTAGAGGCAAAAATACTAAATTTTCATGTAGGAAAATCATTAGTTGAACAAAAATAAGAATATTAAGTTCACAAAGTTAGAAAAAGTGCTTTTAAAGACTCCTTTGTTTTGTCTGTTACCAACATGAAAAAAATCTCTACTGTAAAGTCCCATACTGTTCGAATGCCAGTTCTCAGTTTTTAAATTATTCACTAAAAAAATCTGCGAATACGTTGCTGATACATTTAATAAGTTTTTTTTTAACCTTGATGCCACGCTTCAGACATCTTTTACTATTAAGTGTATAGGCATTAGGGCCATACAGATCCACCTGCCTTTGAGTTACTTTGTTGACCTGCTGTGTTATCTTAGAAAATTGAGTTTATTGCTTTAAGCTTCAGTTTTCTTGTATGCAAAATGGTAAATATAACAGCAATCTCAGAGTATTATTCTAACAATTAAATAAGGTAAACCATGTAAAATGCCTTGCAGAATGCCTGGCTCATGCAACTGTATAATAAACAGAAACTGCTATTAATATAACTATTATTAACACCATCATTATTATAGAATTATCATTACTATTATAATTATTATCATTACTGCATATGCCCCAATACCCTCTCTGTAAAACTGTCATTATATGCTATTGTTCTTTTCTAAACTTCTATAAACTCCAGTGTCCTGGGATTATAATCTGAAACAACAGGAGAGATGCAGCATCCATCCCATGAAGAAGAAAGATAAGCATGCTTTCTTTTTTGCAATGGTAAATTATGTGGCCTTGAAATTTCTGAAATTAATTAGCATTTCAAGGTTTACATTTTTATGTAAATAAACCCTCAATTTAAAAATCTTTGAGTTACAAATTAAAAGGTAATCATGTAAAATAGCCAAGTGCGAAAAGTATGTCTGCCAAATATTGAATAAGTGAATGAATAAATAAAATAAGTGACCTAAGAATATTACTTCATATGCCTTCTTCATGCTGCACTGGACCATAAAGTCTTGCACTTTCTACCAGAGAGTGTAGGATTAATATACTGCAGTGAAGAGTCTTTCTCTTGGAATGTCTCGGAGGCAGTCGTTTCATGCCTAGTTGATATGGAGTTCCTCCTTGTCTTTAAAGAGATTCTGTGCCTTTGGTAGCACACAGTTAACGAGATTATTATAGTGTACTGTTTATTCATCAAAACATGAATTGCTTTTGATTTTATCCTAAAAACAAAGAGATTCTGTCAAAAAAGTATTCTTCAAAACATTAGATTAAGACACATGTAAATGTGCTCAGTGTTGCTACTTTATATAAATCACTGAGTCTGAAAACGTCATGTATTTAAAAGCAAGCAATTTTCTCATTTCCTTATCTACAATCATCCAGACCATCTTTCTTATTGTCTGCTCCCCTGAAAGCAAATCTCAAGATAAGGATTCACCCACCAGGGCCTTATTTGGACAATGTGGAAAACAATTTCGGGAGAGTCAAGAACTGAGATGAAGAAAGGATTGGAGGCAACAGCAGTGATGATCTAGAATTTAATCACATAGAAAAAATATGGGAAAAGACATAAATCCATGTTTCAGAGGTTTTATATTCTGGAGTAAGGGTAGACCTAGGATATTTTCTATACTAACTTCTCATCTTTATCGGGTCAAGGTTGTCTCCAAGGAATGTAATCACTGACATGTGAATGTGAGTGTGGGAGAGAGTGTTTCCAGCAAAGCCTTCAAACAGCAAGATGCCCATGTTGGCAATTAGAATTCCATTGTAAGCTGCTATGGTAAGGTAGCCATAGCCCTGTGGCATCAGATCCCATCTGATCTCAGAAGCTAAGCAAGGTCGGGACTGGTTAATACTTGGATGGGAGACTGCCTGGGATCACCAGGTGCTGTAAGTTTGGGAGATGGATCCAGCAGCCCACTCCCAAAAATCAATCCACCATTGAAAACACTATGAACAGCAGAGAAACACTGACAATAGTGTTTCACCTGTTGTACGCAGGGTTGCTCTGAGTCAGATACTGACTCGATCGGAGGTAACAACAACAACATCGTAAAGTACAAACATTATGGGAAGGAACTCACAGCATTTATATCTCAGTTTCATAACATCTAAAAAGGATATATTAGCTGTGCCACTGTTATAAAATCTGCTGAGAGAGAAAGAAGTAATTCAATTGGCCTTTTTTGTCTCTTGTCACATTGCCATTTTATAAAGATAGCAAGAGTTTTTTTTAAAAAAAAAGAATATTAATTTCCTTGTTTGTTATAACTAAATATACAAGCAGATACCTACTTCTGTTTGCAGAGATCAGCAAAACTGAAAAAATGACGTTTGGTTTAGAGAGGAGGGTTGTGGAATTCTTGCTAATTTCAAATTGATTTTAACTTACTTTTATTTTTATTTTTTAAAATTAACAATAGCCTTCTTAATAAGAAATGAACAAGATGCTTTTTAAATAAGAAATTTAAACAGGACAAGATTCATTTCTCTGTAACTTCATAGTTAAAGTAAAGCTAATATTTCTCTCTGTGAAAATATCCATAATATATGCCAGTGGGTAATTTTGTTTTCTGTTTGTACATTCATATAACACTTAATAATAATGAGTTATTTCCAAAAGTGATTTTCTGTCTTTCTCTTCTTTGTTATATTAGAATTTTAATAAGTAGATATATTTTATGGGCCACAAAAGTAGAAGAAAATACATGGATAAATTTGTCTTGTCTCCAACACTCATTAGCCAGAACAATTATTTAAGCTAATGATTTAAGTTAATGAGATATTCAAGTTCACAAATGTCTTATGTATGGCATGTGACACCCACCAATTTATTTCCTAGATTCCAAATTTCAGTTATGGGTTAAATTAGGGCCAACATAGGAGTACAGGCTTATAGAATCCAAAATGTGCCATGACATTGAAGAACCACATCTGAGATTATAGCACCTACAATTAAACTATGATTTCTACTACTGTACTTATATTTTGTCATAAATATATAGGTGTCATAAATATATAGTATTAAATAGGTGGATGGCTTTGTTCACTGATGTTCAAATGGTGATGACCCCAAAACTGAACTATATCTTCAATAATTTCATAAGATTTTAGTTTTAGAATAATTTTGCATTTACAGAAAAATCATAAAGACATGCAGAGAGGTCCCATTTACCCCATACCCAGCTTGCTCTATTATCAACATCTTATATTATATGAAACATTTTCCACAAGTAATGAACCAAGATTGATACAACCTTGTTAACTGAATACTATATTTATTTGGACTGTATTAGTTTTCCCCTAATGTTCTTGTTTTCTGTTTTTTGGTTTTTTTCTCTTTCAGGATCTTTAGCATGTGGGGAAGGGAGTTTCTCAGACTTATCTTACCTCCAATGACTGTGAGAATTTTGAGGAGTACTGCTCAGGAATTTTGTAAAACAAGCCTCAATTTGGATTTGTCTCATGGTTAGAAAAAAATGTATGGGTTTAGGGGAGAAAGAGCACAGATCAATATACATATTTCAACACTATTCAGCACTGATGATCACCTTGCTGAGATAGGGTTGTTGGCTTCTCCACTGTAAAGTTTTTGTTTTGTTTTGATTTCCTCTTGTCATGCTGTGCTCTTTTGGAAGCAAAGCACTAAACTCAGTGCATTTTTAAAGATGGAGAGTAAAGTTCCTTCTCCTTGAGGAAGGAGTACCTATAATAATTCTTTTGGAATTCCATACTTGAAACTGGCTCTTCTTTCCCATATATTTAATTATTCATTTATTTATATCATTAAAGACTTGTGAATATTTATTTTATATGGTGGGTTCAAATCCAGCAGTAAGTTATTAATTTTTTTTGCAACTTTGACAATTTTGGGATTCTTTCAGGTGGATCCTTGTGTCTCTTTGAAATCTCCACTGTTTTGATTTTTTGTTTGGTTGTTGCTTGTTTTATGAGCGCATTTGAGTATCAATCATTTTTTAAATATTTGATTACTCTCAGAAAGTAGGCAAAAGTGGATAAACAAACACAAATACTGACACAGGGTGACTAACTTAAATTCATACTTCATTTCTGTTTGTGTAAAGTACACGCAGATCTTGATAACTGAAAATACTTAGGTATTTATAATGAGATATCTTTTATTCTATCTTTTGGCATGCTTGTCAGTTCAACAATAACTTCCCATAGCTGGGTGCAGTGTTCCATTACTGCAATCACAGTAACTCTGCCCCAGAGGCAGGAGGATCACAAGTTCCAGACCCTATTTCAAGAAAAATATATTTTAAAAGGGGCTAGAGGTGCAGCTCAGTGGTAGAGTGCTTGCAAAGCATGTGTGAGGCCCTCGGTTCAACTTCCTAGGGCTGCTGATAACAATAATAACCATAATTATTATCATTTACCTTCCTTTGCACTAAGCATAACTTTTAACTGATTTTTAAATACATATTATATATATTCATGATATTTACCCTTTACCTTTCAACTTTGGAGAATTTCTAAGGTACATAAAGCTTTTATTTTCAAAATACAATTTAGTAAACCACATTTCATGGATCTATAGCCGCTCTACTACATATATTAAACATTTAAATGAAAATTAATGAACTTGTTCAAAAACCAAAATATTCAGTATACATGATTTCTCTTTAATGCCATGAGCAAATCTAGCCCATCTTAGAAGACAATTGCTTTCAATTTGTTTTCCAGATTATTCAATTACACATGTTTATATGAATCTGAGGGAAAATAGAATGTTGCTTCTTTTCTTACTCTTAATAACTTCTCTTTGACTATTTCCTTCTATGAAATGTATATAACAATATTTTTGCCTCATAAGTTTTGGGAGGATTATTTGTGTGTTTAAGATGATTTGAGCTTAGGTCAATGTGTTGCAAGAAAATTATCCTCAGTTTTTGTTCCCTTGTTAAGAAAAATTTAATAAAGAATGGTGTGAAAGAAAAAGTCAGGAGTAACTTTGTAAAGTAGAAAGAGGAGTGCCCTTATTAAGAGAATCTGGAAAGAGTAGGCTCTGAGAAAGACAACAGCACAGGCTGATCAAAAGGAAGAGTCAGCAACCAGGTGGGTGAAGGTGGATTTTTAATAGATAGTTCCTTATTTGCCAGGGAATTCAGATAACATTAGAGGGGCTAGTGTAGAACTGGTTTTCTTGAGATTCCTTGCTAGATATCATTAGGGCATCAGCCTCTTCATGATCTGTTTCTCAAAGATTCCTCATGACTAATGATAAGCTTACTGAAATTTGGCTCTGTGTGTTTTTGCATCCTGGGGGCCCATTTTCCTTGTGGCTCATTCCTGACTGCTCCCTCACAAATGCCTCGCACATAGAAGAATTCTGAAAACATTAGCTATTTTAATTTGTTAAGTCTACTTAGAATCCCCCATACGTCTGTCAGTTTGCCACACTGTGGGGGCTTGTGTGTTGCGATGAGGCAGAGAGCTCTGCCACTGTAACCTCGGACATGAGCAAGGTTACCCATTGTGGACAGGTTTTCAGCTGAGCTTCCAGACTAAGACAGACTAGGGAGTAGGATCTGGCGAGCCACTCCTGAAACAACTAGCCATTGAAAACCCTATGGATAGCAAAGAGACACTGTCAGATATAGTGCCAGAAAATGAGGCCCATAGGTTGGAAGGCACTCAAAAGACTACTGGGGAAGAGTTGCCTCCTCCAAGTAGACTCTACCATGATGACAGAAATGGAGTAAAGCCCCAGCGTGCTCAACTTGCTGATGTGGCATGACTTGAAATGAGGAGAAATAACTGTAAACACCCATTAATACTTGGAACATGGAATGTATGTAGTATGAATTTAGGCAAATTAGAATTTGTTAAAAGAGAAATGGAGCACATCAACATTGACATTCTAGGCATCAGTGAGCTACAATGGACTGGCATAAGCCATTTTGAGTCAGGCAATCATATGGTCTACCATGCTGGGAATGATAAACTAAAGAGAAATGGGGTTGCATTCATCATGAAAAAAGACATTTCAAGATCTGTCATGAAATACAATATTGTCAGTGATAGAATAATATCCATACACCTACAAGGAAGGCCAGTTAATATGACTATTATTCAAATTTATGCACCCACCACTAAGGCCACAAATGAAGAAAGGGAAGACTTTTATCAGCTTCTGCAATCTGAAATAGATCAAACATGCAATCAAGACATACTGATAATCACTGGTGACTGGCATGCAAAGGTTGGAAACAAAGAAGAAGGCTCGGTAGTTGGAAAACATGGTCTTGGTGACAGAAACGAAGCTGGAGATTGCATGATAGCATTTTGTCAGACCAATGACCTTTTCATTGCAAATACATTTTTTCAACATCATAAACGGAGACTCTACACATGGACTTCACCAGATGGAACATACAGGGATCAAATTGACTGCATATGTGAAAAGAGACGATGGAAAAGCTCCGTACAAAATGTCAAAATAAGACCAGGTGCTGACTGGATCAGACTATCAACTTCTCATATGCAAGTTCAAACTGAAGCTGAAGAAAATTAGAACAAGTATATGAGAGTCACGGTATGACCTTGAGCATATCCCACCTGAGTTCAGAGACCACCTCAAAAATAGGTTTAATACATTAGACACAAATGACAGGAGACCAGAAGAGGTGTGGCATGACATAAAAGATATCATTTAAGAAAGAAGCAAAAAGTTCTTAAAAAGACAAGAAAAAAAGAAAAGAGCAAATTACATGTCAAAAGAGACATTGGACCTTGCCCTGTAACATCCAGCAGCTAAAGCAAAAGGAAGACATGATGAAGTTAAGGAACTAAACAGAAGATTTCAGAAGGCAGCTCAAGAAGACAAAAACAAATATTATAATCATATGTGCAAGGAGCTGGAGGCAGAAAACCAAAAGGGAAAAATATGCTCTGTGTTTCTCAAGCTTAAGGAAGTGAAGAAAAAATTCAAGCCTTGAGTGACCGTAGTGAAAGATTCTACAGGGAAAATATTAAATGATGCAGGAAACATCAAAGAAGATGGGAAGAATACACAGAGTCATTATACAAGAAAGAGTTGGTAGATGACCAACCATTCCAAGAGGTTGCATACGAAGAGGAACTAATGGTGTTGAAGGATGAAGTAGAAGCTGCTTCGAAAGAACTGATGAAACACAAGGCTCCAGGAATTGATGGGATACCAATAGAGATGTTTCAACAAACAGATGCAGCACTGGCGGTGTTAACACGTTTATGCCAACAGATTTGGAAAACAGCTACTTGGCCAACTGACTGGAAGAGATCCATATTTGTGCCAGTTCCCAAAAAGGGGATCCAACTGAATGTGCAACTATCGGACAATATCATTAGTATCACACACCAGCAAAATTGTACTAAAGATCATCCAGAAGCGACTACAGCAGTATATAGACAGGGAATTACCGGAAAATCAAGCAGGATTCAGAAGAGGGTGGGGAACTCGGGACATCATTGCTGATGTCAGGTGGATATTAGCTGAAAGCAGAGAACATCAAAAGATGTCTATCTATGTTTTACTGACTATGCAAAAGCATTTGATTGTGTGGATCATAACAAATTATTGATATCACTTCAGAAAATGGGAATACCAGAACACCTAATTGTGCTCATGAAAAACCTGTACATGAACCAGGAGGCAGTTGTTTGAATAGAACAAAGAAACACTGAGTGGTTTAAAATTGAGAAAGGTGTGCGTCAGGGCTATATACTTTCACCCTATCTCTTCAATTTATACGCTGAGCAAATAATCCGAGAAGCTGGACTTTATGAGAAAGAACGTGGCATCAAGATTGGAGGAAGACTCATTAACAACCAGCGATATGCAGATGACACAACTCTGCTTGCTGAAAATGAAGAGGATTTAAAACATTTACTGATGAAGATCAAAGATCATAGCCTTCAATATGGGTTATAACTAAACATCAACAAAACAAAAATCCTTATGCCTGGGCCAGCACGCAACTTCACAATAAATGGAGAAAAGATTGAGGTTGTCCAAGATTTTGCTTTGCTTGGCTCTATAATCAACACCCATGGAAGCAGCAGTTAAGAAATCAAAAGACGCATTGCTCTGGGAAAAGCTGTGGCAAAAGATCTCTTTAGAGTATTGAAAAGCAAAGATATCACATTGAAGACGAAGGTGCGTCTGACTCATGCCATGGTATTTTCAGTGGCATCATATGGTTGTGAAAGCTGGACATTGAACAAGAGAGACGGAAAAAGAATTGATGCTTTTGAATTGTGGTGCTAGAGACGTCTATTGAATATACTGTGGACTGCCAAAAGAACCAACAAATCTGTCCTAGAAGAAGTACAACCAGAGTGCTCCTTGGAAGCAAGAATGGCCAAAGTACGTCTTACATATTTTGGACATGTAGTCAGGAGAGATCAGTTCCTGGAGAAGGACATCATGTGTGGAAGAGTAGCAGGTCAATGCAAAAGAGGAAAACCCTCCAGCAGATGGATTGACACAGTGTCTGCAACAATGGGCTTAACCATCCATAAGATCATTTGCCTGGCACAGAATCGGCAAGTGTTTCGATGTGCTGTACATAGGGTCGCTATGAGTCGGACTTGACTCGACGGCACCTAACAACAACAACAACTTAGAATATTTTGATAAATATACATAACTATTTTTAATATCTTAACTAAGATTTAAAATATAGTTTTATATTGAATAATTTCTGTATTCTATAGTATGTGAATGTGTGTGTCTTATTCAAATAATTGCTTATGGATGAATCTGACATTTGTTTTAGTGTTTTAAACTATTGCACATTTTTCTTTCCCTGTTATCCCTGTAAAAATTGTCTTAAATACATATATGAAAATGAAGATATACAAGTATATGGAAATTTTAATGAACACTATTTTTGTTTTGTTTTATTGTTTGTTTGTTTGTTTGTTTTTACTACTGTGGAGAGTTGAACCCAGGGCTTCCAGCAAGCTCAGCAAGTGCTCTACTCCAATGCCTTTTTTAGCTATTACTTTGAGAAAGGATCTCACTAAGTTTTACCAGCTGCCTCTGGACTCCAACCTGTGATCCCTCTGCCTTCACCTCCATTGCTGAGTCACTGGGAATAGACAGGCTCCACATGAGCACAGTGAAATAGCCCTCTGACATACCTATCCATTTATACTCCAGAATTTACATCAAGGAAATGGTACTTATACTTACTTTACCTAAAATTTTCCTTTTGTGTCATTGTGATTTCTGTGCTTATGAACAAAATTAATCATGCTTTTGTGTATCAGTACCAATTAGTAATATTCAGTAAATTGTTAGTTTTTTATTTCTCTTATTTTTCCAGTGTCTCAAAAAACCACTATTACAGTAATTTGCACAATATACTTTTCCTAAGCCAACTATCTTGTTTCATAATTTTTACAAAATTTACCTGGCAATTTGCTAATTTTTCTTTTTCTTTTATATGGGCTTTAGGACAAACTAATAAGTTGCATGAAAGTACTGTACTAATTTCTTTATGACTGCACTAAATTTATATACGAATTAAGAGAGAAATGACAAATTACAAGACTGAAAATTTCTACATGGAAACATAGTGTGTTTCTCTGTTCATTTGGGAGTTCTGCTCATTAGTAGAGTTATATATTTCTCTTTGCCTAGGTCTTATACATTCTGACTAGTTATATTCCAATTTATTTTATAATTTTACCACTGTCTTAGATAAAAAGAAGATCTTCCTATTTCATTTTTCAATTGATTATTACTGAAGCATTATAAACTTAATAATTTCTAAGGGAATAGTGTATCTATGTTGTTAATTTATCTTATTTAATGTTTCTCAATTTATTCAATTGCATTTCCTAGATTATCATATTTTCTGCAAAAAAGGAGGTTTATTTCTAAAATTTGTATCTACTTTTCTCTTCCATATTACTCTTTTTACTAGAGATCTAATGGTCTCATTATTGAATAATATTAATGAGGATAAACTTGTGTCCTGTTTTTACTGAATTTGCATTGCTTTTCATATTTCTCCAATGTGTGAGTTTTGCTGAAGGTCTCTGTCTCTTATCCTCTATAGCAAACACAGACATCAAAAATGGTTGTTGAATTTTCACAAGTATACTTAGAATATCATTTAAGGTAATGTATTTTCTCCTTAGCATATTGAAGAGCATTTTTTCTTCAAAATTATTTTTAATAATGAATAACTTTATTATTACCAGGAAAAAATGAAAACTCACGTCATTATAATATTATTTTAGAATGGCAAAAGGCTTATTTTGATGATGTTATACTTAGGATTTATGCATTCACATGGATATAAATGACTAATATATGAGTTATGAGTGTGTAAGATTTATTTTGTTTGCTTGTTTTCTTCCTTAAGTTTAGCTTGTTTGTCTTTATTTTTGTATTTTTATCCTAACTTACAGGGTTCTAATATTATAAGTATTAGTCTCACAAAACAAATTGAATAGCCTGTCATCCTCTTCTGTGGTTTAGGATGGCCTACACAGTCTGGAAATGATTGTTTCCCGATGTTAGGCATTGGGATGTGTCAAAACAGCTGGGTCTGGTGTCCAGTTTAGGTATAAACCTATGTGTTCTTTTCTTCTCATATTGTTATAAATTCTGCAATTTTGGAGGTGTGGGAAATATTTAGAATTGCCATAAATATTATCCATTTCTCTTAAAATAAAAATGTTAGAATTAATATTTTAATAGTAATAACTTTTTATTGGTGTGTAGTAATTGTGCAAAATAATGGGTTTCATTATGACATTTTCATACATGCATGTAATATACTTTAATTATATTCGCTCTGTAAAAACCTTTTTTTCTTATCTAAAACTGTCAAAATTAAATTCACCACATGGGTTTTCAAACTTGAATCTAGTTAAATTGGATGTAGGAAAGGAGAGGGAAGGTGAGAAAGAAAAAAATTTAATTTGGTGGTACTGGAATTGTTAACATTGTTTAAAAAATAACAACTTGTTAATACCTGAAAGGGTCATAATTTATGGCATTTGTATATATTTTTTTCTCATCCAGGGACAGAAAAGTGACTCAACAAGGCAAATATGAAGGAGCTAGAGATGAGAGTAAATAAATAAATAAAT
This sequence comes from Pedetes capensis, assembly GCA_007922755.1. NCBI lineage: Eukaryota > Metazoa > Chordata > Mammalia > Rodentia > Pedetidae > Pedetes > Pedetes capensis. The sequence goes on along the minus strand of VMDO01005699.1, from coordinate 65,828 downwards.
AAATAAGCTGCTGTCTGTTTACTCCAGTTTACCCTATAGACCAGGTCCATTAGCTAGGAATATTATTATTAAAATCTGCAGGACCAAATTGCTATCACAGTGAAGAAAACCTTTAGACACTAGTGAGAAGAGCATTTTATCTCCTGATTGTTTAGCCTTTTCATATGAGAATAGTTTCATTTCTTTACTATCATATTATTATTAAAGTAAGTATTCTAAAACAAACTTCCAACATTAATTCTAATTTCCAACTGTAACGAAACAGTTAGTTTTACTGAGTCTTGAATTCACAAATAATTGCTATTCTGACTACAACCCTAATTCTATTCTTCCTTCAACAACTCATAAAATACAACCTGTATTCCCAATTGCTGGGATTAAATAATATTTGGCATATATATCTCACACGTAGACACATACATAGAAGATAATGATCCACTTCCATGTCAGTTTTCTCAGGTCTCATATGCTCTTGTGTCCTATACCATTTAATGTGGAATAAAGCCGTCTTAAATCAATATATCCTGCTCCAATTCAGCCAGATTGAGAGCATAGAACTCGGGAATGTGCTGTCTTGATTTTATTATTCATCTTTCTCAGAGGAATAGAGGCTAGAGAACTCCTTTCTACTTATTCTTTTGGTGATAGAGATGTAAATATAATAAATTATTTAGCCAGAATTTACCCAAAGTAATCCCAGTCTGTGCAGAGGTATTGAGACATAATTTGTATAATAGGGATGAGACCTGAATGCATCATCATTTTTCTCGCTTGGAAAACTAACACTTTTTAGTTAATGAGAACATGAGGCACTTAGAACAACTCAAGAACTTGGTAATAAAATACTTGTTTGTTGTTTCTTATTGCTCTAGTACATATCTGCTACCAGGAACAAAAAAGCAATGTGGTACAATTTATTTTAATTTTACTATTTTGTACTGATAATTCAAAAGACTAAAGTAAAGGTACAAGGGTGACTGCTCAGCATTTTAAATGCTGAGATATTTTATAGTGTTCCCAGAGAATAAAAAGTAGAGGTATCCTTAGTTTTTATTTTGTTTTGTTTTTTAAAACCCTACTCTAGGCTTTGACGATGTTGTGAACGATGCCAGTGAAATTCTGATGGAAAAAGTAATCTATCTGCGAAGGATTTTTCAGCAACAGGTATGAACATTGATATAAATCCAAATTCTGAGGCACAATTACTCCACAGAAAAGATGCACCAGTGTTTGCTGTTGTGGTGTTAGGTGTTGTTGCATTGGTGTCCAACTGACATCGACCCAATGAAACAGTATTATTAGTGTTTCTCTGCTATTCATGGCCTGCAGCCATAGCCCTGTGGCATCCAATCCCATCAGATCTCGGAAGCAAAGCAGGGTGGGGCCTGGTTAGTACTTGGATGAGAGACCGCCTGGGAACACCAGGTGCTGTAGGCTTGGGAGATGGACCCAGCAACCCACTCCCAAAAATCAATCCACCATTGAAAACCCTATGAACAGCAGAGAAGCACTGACAATAGTGTTTCCCCTGTTGTATGTAGGGTCTCTATGAGTCGGATACCGACTCCACCGCACCTAACAACAACAACAACTACTATTCACAGGGTTTTCGATGGCTGGTTGTTTTTTGGGAGTGGGTTGCCAGGTTCTTTTCCCAAGCCTACGGCACCTGATTTTCCCAGGAAGTCTCCCATCCAAGTATTATTAACCAGGTCCCACCCTGCTTAGCTTCCAAGATCTGACGGGATTGGGCTCCACAGTGGTACAGCTGCAAGCATTGCCACCACCCCAGTGCAGGTAGAGTGAATTTTCCTGACTTACAGAGAAATACTTTAAGCATCTCTCACTACCATCTCTCCACCATCCAGCTGAGAACAGAGCATACATGATATGAAGGGTAACAAGGAAATTTGAACTGACACTCAGTTGCCTTGAGTATAGAAGACAAACACAGTTCCATGTGGAATCAAGCAGGTTATCCCAGGAGGCCAAAGAGATTTAAGAAGAATTTTCTACAAAGTGAAACTAAAGGAAAATATTTTGGTGCAGAAGTTGGAAGAGTTCTTCACCTAAAGATTCTAACAAAAATCTCTAAGAAATGTTTACTTATATGCAGAAAAGCAACAGGATAGCACAAAATCTTAGTTTAATTTTTAAATAGAAACTTCTGTATCTTCCAATACAGCCTATGTGGTCAGCTGTACTTTATGGTAATGTTGAAATTACAAAACTGATCATAGTCTAAAATGATGTACTAATGTATAGAAGTACAAATTATTTTCTATGTATTGCTTCAACTATATTAAAAAGAAATCACTGAACACAGTCTTTTTCCTGGAGTATTAAAGAGCTTTTGAAAATTAGTTAGAATACAGCTAGAACTAATATGACATTTAAAGTAAAGATAAGCTAATATTATGAATCCTGAAGACCTGACTCTCTCTTACATATAAATGAAAAACGTGTAAAAAATGTTCTCCCAGCACAGTAAGAGATGGTCTTAAAAATTGTTTCATTAGTTTGTTTTTGGTTTCTTTTTTATCTTGCTAGACTACTTAAGAGAAATATAATTTTAAGGAATATGCAGTCTTTGCAAATGTAATGACAATTTAGTTTCTAAAAGCTCTTCATCAGACCTCTGGATTCAGGGACTTGGATTTATGAATAGAGTCCAAGTTCACTGAATGCTAATTCCAGCTCTACTGGTGATTTATGGTGTGGAACTGGGCAAAATGCCTAACATCTCAGTTAACTTATATACTAAAAGGAAACAATAAAAACATTTCTCTTAAGGAATTGGGTGCTGTTCAAGTAATCAAAGGTGTTAAAACATTAGGTAATCACATTTTTCCTAAATCATATTCATGTGGCACATTGTGGCTCAGATTCAGTTTTCAAGTGAAAAATTTTAAAGCTTGCATTTAATAAATCCATATTTTTGTTCATTCAGGATTTAACAACTGTGCATACTTAGTTAAGACTTAACTTTAGCCACACTCTTGTCCCCTCTAGACATACTCGTACACATATCTATGCTTGTTTGTTGAATGCTAAACCCAAGCAGTTATTGACCCAGAAGGATTAACTGTGGTGCAAGATACCAAGTAATTAGAGAAGTGACATTAGATCATCATTTATAGTCCTGTGTAGTCATGAATGACAATGTCATCTGAAATGAGGACAAATGAATGAAAGCCAGCAGCTCCTAGAAGCCGGTAAAAAGCAGAGCACCTGCAAAAGCTGACATGCAAACAATAGGCCAGCACAACATCGCAATAGAATTTTGAAACAATTATTGCTCCCCTTTCCTAGCAATACTCACTACTAATAATACAACTCCTGAGCCAAGTCAATAAACTCACAGTAAATGTTATTTTCCCATAGGTGCCCTTTCAGGGGAGAAAATTACATTAACAGTCATCCTTATCAGAATAGGGTAAACACAGCCTATTACAGGGTGTATGCTGTGATTTAGAAGGGACTTGAGCTGTTCATACTTATTTCATCCAAGTAAAAAGGATAATTTCTTAATTCATTTTGAGGAGCTATAATTTTTACCTATCTCTACTTTCAACAAGTATCTTAAGTAATCAAATCTTTAAACATCTAATTTTTTAGAAATAAGCCTGAAGCTTTTTTTTTTTCCAGTACTGGAGGTTGAACCCAGGGCCTTGTACTTGTATGCTCTGCAAGTGCTGGACCACTGAGCTGCACCCTCAGCCTATTTTTTTTTTTAACTTTATGACACAGGGTCTCTCTAAGTTACGAAGACTGACTCTGGTCTCCAACTTGCGATCCTCTTGCCTCTGCCTCCCGAGCTGCTGGGATTACAGGTGTGCACCACTGCACCTGGCTCAGCCTTGAAGCATTTTGAGATCTAGAAAATTAGTTTGGTTTCTTTAACTTCTGTTTGTTCCATATTTAAATGATAAATGTCTATAAGCTTACAAATATCGATTAGATTTTTAAAATGTTTTTAAAGACTATATTTCTGCCAAGTGTGGTGGCCCATGCCTGTAATCTCAGCCAGTCAGGAGGCTGAGGAAGGAGGATCACAAGTTCAAGGCCAGAGGCAGCCTACATGACTTAGTGAGATAAATTCTGCCTCGAAACAAAATTTCAAAAAAGGTGAGGGAATGGGGTGCAGCTCAATGGTGGAATATTTGTCTAATGAAAGGCTTTGGGTTCAACTGTCAGTATTGAAAAAAAATTTTAGCAGGTTTTTTACTTTGAAATAATTTCAAAATGGTAACAACAATAATATGTTCTCAGGAGCAATTTGGAAAGCAGACCAATGCTTGTAAAGACATGCAGAAGAAACTTAAGTAATCATTTCTATTTCATATGGCTGATTTCAAAGGATCAGAAAAATGAGTTTCAAATTAAATTTATTATATGTATAAAATAATTTATATAATTGTTAATTGAGGAAATGAAATGCAACTTAAATCATAAAGTCATTTGTGGCATTATTTTATAAAATAATATTGGCCAAATACGTGCTTATAGGTATGTATATACATACATATGTGTGTGTGTGTGTGTGTGTGTGTGTGTGTGTGTATACATAGCCACTTAATCCTCACAAAAGTCCATGAAATATAAAAATTGGGTTATTTTATACACTCTACAGTTCATCATTGCTTTCTAACAAACCATTCCAAACACAGTGGCTTAAGCAGGCAGGTTTGTTGTCCATGAGATTACAGGTCCATTGTTTGGTTTTACTTAACTCTGTTGGGTGAGGCTGATCTCAGTAGAGTTTGTTGACACAATTAGCTGGTGGGTCACCTACAGGCCACCTGGTGTAGCTTGGTTTCACAAGGGTAATTCAATAGCTCTGGTCCATAAGTCTCTCCTTTGGAGAGTTTGGCCAGATTAGTTGTCCCACTGAGGCAGGAGTCCAAGGGAATGTACAAAAGCATGAGTTTCTAAGCCTTGTCTCAGACTTGCTACCTCATCACTTCCTCCACACCCTGAAGGCCAAAGTCACAGGTTAGTCAAAATCTGCAGTGGGAAAATAAATACCACTTCGTGATGAAAGGAGCTGCTTAAAAACATTGCAATAACAGTATATGGAAGAAGTAAAGAATTCAGGCCAGTTTTACAATTGATTGGTAACAAATTTCAAATACATAAACTGAAAGAAATTTAGAGAGTTGAAAAATTCCAGTTGAAAAAGTTTTAACCACAGGGTACATGTTATAGTTTAAAATCTAGAAGCATGTCTGCATGTCTGTGTCTGTGAAGTTTTTAAAAATTCCCTCAAGAACCTTTAAATGAAATCTACTCTTAATTGCCAAACTCAATTTAAAAACGATTCTACATTACATGTTAGGTAAGAAATAAAATATAAAATTTCCATTAAATACTTGCCATCAGGTTATTAGGAAAGGGTAGACAGTATATACAACAGAAAAATTTCACTACAAATAATCTTAGCATCTTCAAGCATCCTACAGCTAGAAAACAATTACAATAATTTTTACTTCATTAATCTGCAAACCTAATTATTTTCACAAAATATCCCAGCAGTTTCAACTTGCTTCTTGCAAATATTTGTACCTCAGAATAATAGGTTGCTTTCTCTTGTGAATTCATTACTTCTGTAAAGCTATGTTAGTTGAAAAATGTGTAAATTAAAAGTGAATTATTTCTAATCAAGTAAAACAAGTTATACATTTCAGGAAATCTAGCTATTTACATAGTCTACATCCACAAGATGAGATGGTGTCTATGACAAATAGGGTTATGCCCTGTTAAACCTATCATAACTTGAAAATATCCTAAGAGGCATTTAATATACCTAACCTACTCAACATCATAGCTTTGCATAGCCTACCTGAAACATACCTGCAGCTGTAGCTCTGTGCCATCCAGTCCCATCAGATCTTGGAAGCTATGCAGGGCCAGACCTAGTTAGTACTTGGACAGGAGACCATATGGGAACACCAGGTGCTGTAGGTTTGGGAGAAGGACCAGCAACCCACTCCCAAAAATCAATCCACCACTGAAAATCCTATGACAGCAGAAAAGCACTGACAAAGTGTTTCACCTGTTGTATGTAGGGTTGCTATGAGTGGGATACTGACTCGATGGCACCTAACAACAACAAACAACCTACTCATAGTCATAGCTTAGCATGGCCCACCTTAAACATGCTCAGAATGCTCACATTATCCTGCAATTGGGCCAAATCACTTAATGCAAAGCTGATTTTATAATGAATATTGTATTGTACTAAAAGTGAATAATAGAATGTTTGGCTACTCAATATTAACACACAGTTAATGCATGTTAAAGTACAGTCCCCACAGAATGCACATTCTTTCAACCCATTGCAAAGTTGAAAAGTCATAAATCAAACCACAATGAACTGGAGACCATCTGTACTTGATTGAAAATTTATACTCTTTTGGTAAACATTCATGTATTTCAACTAGAAGTGCCAGTGAGGAACCTCGGGGAGAAGGGGAAACTTTAAGATACTAAACTTCCTTTCACGGGGGATATGGCATTGGCACAAATTTTCCAAAAGTAAATTGCTGTCACAAAATACATTAGATTCCTACTGCTTTATAAAAAACATTCCTATGTTTCCTATCTTCAAATGACTATTTATTGTCTTCAATTCTGTGCTTTGGGAATTTAGGCTATGCTTATCAAGGATATTCTTCTTATGGTTTAGATCACTTACACACTTGTGATTACGCATGGGTTTCCTGTGAGTTGCCTTTAGCTAATCTTGGCAATGTTCTCTTACATGTCTGACGCCTCAGCTGGAACATCTAGCTAATCCCACTCTGATCCATGCTGACTTTCTTTCTAGAGCCCCTCAGCTCAGGCTCATGCAGATGAGAGGCAGGGCTTTAGGAAAAGCAACTGGAAATGTGCATGGATCACAAGAACTAGGCTTGAAACTGGGACACATAAATACCAGCTCATTATACTTCCTGAAACAAGTCAAAAATCTAGACCAAACTAAAAAGATAGGAAAGTAGAGTCTACTTGAGAAGAGCTTCACAGTCTCATTACAAAATGCAATCATTTGAGGAGAGAATTTTTTTTTCAGTACTAGGAAGATGAACCCAAGACCTTGTACATGCTAGGCAAGTTCTCTGCCATTGAGCTGCAACCTCAGCCTTTTGAATTTTCTTTTTTGAGGCCATGTCTTGCTAAGGTGTGCAGGCTACCTCTAGCCTTGAACTTGCCATCCTCTGGCATCAGTCTTCTGAGTCACTGGGATTAAAAGGCATCAAGTGTGAAATGTTTATGGTCAGTTTTCCAAGTAATCTTCAACAGAATAATGGTTCACATTCTTTGGCTGTCACAGTAAGAGATGGAGGATTCCTTAGTGGCATCTAGTAGAGAAGGGGCAGGATTATGCTAAAGACCTCACACTGCACACTATGGCACTCCACAACAAACATCTAGCCCAAAATATTAGTATTACCATAGGAGAAGCCATAAGATAGGGAGCATGACTGGATAGAAGATAGACTATATAGTACAACGTAGGAGATCACTAGTTCATTTATTCTTTTTGTATTAATAGACATGAAGCACACATATTGACTATTTTAGCTCTTTTTCTATTGATTTAATTATTAGTCATCACCTTATATAGATTTTTTTATCTTTTACATAATCTTTTCTAGATTTTTTATAGGTGAAAATATATTAATAAATTGGCAATTGGTTTGCTTTGCATTTGCCTTTCTTTGCTTAGAACTGTAATAAGACCATCCTAGGTTGCTATTTCCTTGCAGCTGTACCACTATGGCATTGGATCACATCAGATCTTCGAAGCTAAGTAGGGTTGGTCCTGGTTAGTACTTGGATGGGAGAGCACCTGGGAACACCAGATGCTGTAGGCTTGGGAGAAAAACTAGGCAGCCCACTCCCAAAAAAACAATATGCCATTGAAAACAGAGAAGCAGTAACAATACTGTTTTGCCTGTTGTAAGCAGGGTCACTATGAGTAGGATACTGACTTGATGGCACCTAACAACAACAACAAGGCTGCTATATAATCTTCAAAAATAAAACAGAGTCTGATTGTATTTTTAATGTTTCAAATAGCCATTATCTAATTTATTTAACATGATCTTGATATTTATCTGTGTCTTATCATTCAAAAAGTGATGGTTATAAATAAATGTATGTATATAATTAGTTTAGAATTACATTGACTTAGGATAAATAACCATACTTAAGATTACAAATAAAAATATAAAAACAATGGGATCTCATGAAATTTAAACGCTTTGGGACAGCAAAGGATACAATCAATAGAGTCAAGGAAGTCCTCACTGAATGGGTGAAAATCCTTGCATCTTATACATCGAACAGAGGACAAATTTCCAGAATTTATAAAGAACTCGAGCAAGTAAATCCCAAGAAAACAGAAAACAAATAACTCTATGCACAAGTGGGCAAAGGAACTGAACAGACAGTTCTCAAATGAGGAAGCTCATAAAACCATGAAACACATGAAAAAATGCTCAATATCCCTAGCCATTAGGTAAATGCTAATCAAATAACTCTAAGATTCCACCTTACTCCAGTAAGAATGGCCAAGATCAACAAAACAACAAATACTGGCCAGGCTGTGGAGAAAAGGGAACCTCTTACACTGCTGGTGGAGCTGTAAATTGGTTCAACCACTCTGGAAATCAATATGGAGATATCTCAGAAAACTAAAAATATGTCTACCATATCACTCGGGTATACCACTATTAGGAATATACCCAAAAGGAGATGAGTCACCATACCACAGAAACACCTTCATGTCCATGTTCAATGCAGCACTTTTCACAATAGCAAGGATATGGAATCAACCAAAGTGCCCATCAATAGAAGGATGAATAAAAAAGTTATGATACATATACACAATGGAATACTACTCAATAATCAAAAATAATGAAATAATGTCATTTGCAGCAAAATGGATGGAATTGAAGAAAATTATCTTAAACGAACAAACACAAGCCCAAAAAGAGAAATACCACATGTTCTCACTCATATGTGGGAGCTGAATCAAACTTAAAAGAAGCAAAAAATCCTATACATAAATTAGAACATAATAAAAAGCTCACGTAAGCATAGTGTAGAAGGGACAATTTAAGGAGTGGAAAGAAGGAGGGAAGGATCTAGCAAAAGGAAGCGATGATGGGAGAAGGTGGGAGGGGGAGAAGGGCCAGCAAAGAGCAAGGAAGGAGAGAGAGGTCAACCTCAAAGTAAATAGCCCAACTTTAATATTTGGGAAAATAATTCCAATAATGCCAATAATACCAAAGGATGGCAATAATGCAAATGAACTAGATTAGTCATGTAATACTGAAGAGAATGTAAAAGGATACCTCACTGTAGAAAAAATTTGGACTTAAATCAAAATTGGGGTGCACGTGTATAGATAAATATTCCCACCAAAAAACATACAAGTAGAAGGAAAGCCATTGGTGGTAGGGGTGGGACATGGGGGAGGAGGGGTACAAGAGGGTAAGGAGGAAGTTATGTGAGCAATGTACAATGAAACACATATACAGAAATGTCACAATGAAATACATATTGGAATGAAAACCATTAAGTGGTACATTTAAATTTTCCAATTAAAAAAATAAAAAAATAAACATTTTCATGATAGTTGAGAAAATTTGATTTCCATTGAATTAAGCACATCACTTCCACCAATGTGTACGTACATGTATCTTATTCCATGCTTACAAGATTGAATAGTGTTATATTTTTAATTTCCATAATGTATTATGCAAACTCTATTATGTTTAATTTGCAAGTGTTTAATCACTAGTGAAGTTGAATATATTTCCTTACATCTCCCTATAACTATGGAATCTTGATAAATTACTAAACTTTAATAAGAACACAAAAAATAGAAATAATACATACTTCACAGTGAGGCACAGAGTGTGTGTATACATAACTTTAGCCAAGTGCAAAAAGTATAGTTCAGAAAATACTGAAAATTCATTTTTATGTTAGTATAATTTAAATGATCTTCTCTTGTGTAACTTTTTCTTGATTTTGTCCCTTTGTCTTTAATGTTCCTTTAGCAATCTGTATGATCATTACAGTAACTTAAAATATTGACTTTTCATAATTGTTCTAACATACTATTCAATTTTTAATTTCCTTACCTACATGCGGAATTTTCTTGAAAGCATAATCATGCTTTTTCATCAATGAATGCCAAAATTATGGGAAGCAGATGTCATGGGGCATGCATACAATTCTAAAACAGAATTTTCAAAAGTGCTTATATTTCATAAACTAATTTAATACTTGAGGATGGTATTGTCTTATTCATTTTTTCTATTTTTTTCTATTTTTTTGTATGACATAGGTGCCATATGATCAACTCTGTCTTTGATATGAAACCAAGAAGTTGGATATCATTTAGACATCTAATCTTGGGTACAAAATGATTATAACAAGGTGGAATTGTGTGCTAAATAACATTCAATTCAACAAGATTTATCAATGTCAAAAATATGCAAGGTACTGTGTTTAGTAGAGAAAGTTATTTGTACTTGAAGCTAAATAAGCAAGATATACATTATGAAACAAGAATACCATTCCTATGTATGAGTTTGAAAAATAAAATAATTGCCCTAAGTGACACTCTTAAATTATAATATATAAACTATCATATATCTAGGACAGAATAATTCAGAGTCCAATTCTCTATATCATGGTTGCTCAATCTCCACATAAACGACATTTTTGAGCTAGATAATTTTTGTTTTGTGTGGTTTCACTGTGCATTGCAGGAGTTTAGTTAAATTCCTGTCCTCTGAGATTGCAGTAGCATCACAACCAGTTTCTATGTTGCTGTTAAATGCCAAGTAGTGGGTACATAAGGCTATAAACAACTTCTGCCTCAATAGTTCAGACATCATAGGAGAAAAGTCATTAACCACTTACTTTTCAATAAATATGTATATAATTTCAGGCATGCAAAGTGCTCTTTAAAAGTAGCCTGTACTGCCAGGCATGGTGGCGCACGCCTGTGATCCCAGCGGCTAGGGAGGCGGAGGCAGGAGGATCGCAAGTTCGAGACCAGAGGCAGTCTGCGTAACTTAGCGAGACCCTGTTTCAAAAAATTTTTAAAAAAGGGGCTGGGGGTGCAGCTCACTGGTCCAGCACTTGCAGAGCATGCAGGCGCGAGGCCCTGGGTTTGACCCCCAGTACCGCAAAAAAAAATAAATAAATAAAATAAATAAATAAATAAATAATAAAAAAGTAGCCCATACTAATACCATGTATCACAGGAGACTTAAACCTAAACTGTGGGTTTAGAAAGGATTTTCAGGACAAAAAAAAAGTCCAAGTTGAGAATTTTAAAAATAATAATTAAGTTTAAGTAAGGGTGGAATAGAGGAAAAATTGTTCTAGTGACAGGAAGTATCATAAAGAACAACTTCAAGAAGAATAAGAGTAGGTGAGCTTAGAAGGTCTCAGAAAACAAAAGTAATTTAAATATAGGGAAGGAGATGAAGAATAGAGAAACATGAATTTGAGATTATGCTGGAAATTTGTAGGTAAGTTCAGAATTGATGTTATAAAATAAGAATTATTAAAGAATTTTCTCCATTTATCATGAAGCTGCACACTGACCAAGTTGTAAAGACTTTTGTTTTATTGATGTTGTGGTGCAATTCATACTGAAGGCTGTGTCCTGTCTCCCTTATTCAATGTCCAGCTTTCATAGCATTGTGATGCAACTGAAAACACCATGGCATGAATTTAGTGCACCTTTGTCTTCAATGTAACATCTTTACTTTGCAATGCTTTAAAAAGGTCTTTTTCAACAGCTTTTCCCAATCCAATGTGTCTTTTGATTTTTGACTGCTGCTTCCATTGGTATCGATTATAGAAACAGTAAAGCAAAATCTTAGACAACCTCAATCTTTTCTCCATTTATCATGAAGTTACATACTGATCCAGTTATAAGAATTTTTTTCTGGATGTTGAGACACAACTCACACTGAGGACTGTGTTCTTTGATATTCATCATTAAACATATCAAATCCTCTTTACTTTCAGCAGGCATATGTGTATCATCTGCAGAATGCAGGTTGTTAATGAGTCTTCCTCCAATCACAATGCCATGTTCTTCTTCATAAAGTCCAGCTTCTCAGATTATTTGTGAAGCATAGAAATTGAAGAGGTACAGTGAAAGGATACTGCCCTAACACACACCTTTCTTGATATTAAACCTGACTGTGTTTCTTTGTTCTGTTGATATGATTGCCTCATGGCCCATGTACAAATTCCTCATGAGGACAATTAAGTGCTCTGGTATTCCAATTCTTCACAATGTTATCAACAATTTATTGTGATCCACACCTTTGCATAGTCAATAAAACATAGATAGACATCTTTTTAGTATTCTTTGCTTGCAGCTAAAATCCATCTGACATCAGCAAAGATGTCCCTGGTTCCATGCCTTCTTCTGAATCTGGCTTGATTTTCTAGTAGTTCCCTGTCTACAGTTTTACTTGCATGTGATATTGATGATATGGATCAATAATTTCCACATTCTGTTAGATCCCCTTTCTTAGGAATAGGCACAAATATGGATTGCTTTCTGTCAGTTGGCCAGGTAGCTGTTTGCCAAATCACTTGGCATAAACAAGTTAGCATTTTCCAGTGCTGCATCTGTTTGTTGAAACATCTCTATTGGTATTGTATCAATTCCGGGATCCTTGTGTTTTGCTAATTCCTTTAAGGCATCTTCTGCTTTGTCCTTCAGTACCATTGGTTCATCCTTCACTACCATTGGTTCCTGACCACAAAAATCCTTACAATTGAGTCAGCTTCCTGATAAATAGAGAAAAGATTGAGGTTGTCCAAGATTTTGCTTTACTTTTTTCGACAATCAACACCCACAGAAGCAGCAGTCAAGAAATCAATAGATGTAATGCATTGGGGAAAGCTGTTGCAAAAGACTTCTTTAAAGTGCTGAAAAGTAAAGATGTCACACAAAGGTGTGCCTGACTCATGCTGTGGTATTTTTAGTCACATCATATTGTTATGAAACCTGGACATTGAATAAGGGAGACAGGAGAAGAAATGATGCTTTTGAATTATTTTGCTGTGGACAAATATTGAATATACCATGGACTGCCAAAGGAACCAACACATCCATCATAGAAGAAGTGCAACCAGAGTGATCCGTGGAAGCAAGGATGGCTACACTACATCTGATGTATTTTGGCTATATCATGAGAGACCAATCCCTAGAGAAAGACATCACACCTGTGAGAGTGGCAGGTCAATGAAATAAAAACCCTTAACTAGATGGATTGACACAATGTTTGAAACAATTGGTATAAACACAAAAAGATTGTGTGGCTGGCACAGAATAAGAGAGTGTATCATAGTGTCACTATGAGTCAGACCCTACTAAATGGCACTGAAAAACAGCAACAACAAAACAGCAACAAAGGATTTTAATTACCTTTTAGTGAAGAGACATGACCACATTGTAATCTTCAAACAATGACTTTCACAGGAATTTTTTGTGTATCGTTAAGGGTACTATAGATAGAAAAATATGACAGAACTAATTTCCCACTGAGTTCTAAATCCTGCTTCTGATAACCTTCTGTTTACTGGAATGATCAATATTCTGAAGCCTATATTCCCATATCACTCATTGGTTGTGTAAGTAGTTTTGAAAATATATTGTTTTAGCCAGGCATTGATGCACACCAGTCATCCTAGCAACTAGGGAAACTGAGGCCAGAGGAATGCAAACTTGAGGCCAGAGGCAGCTTGAATAACCCAATGGGAGCTTGTCTCAAAATAAAAAATAAAAAATGAACTTAAGGTATGGTTCACTTGTAGAGTGCTTGCAAAATATGTGTGAGATCCTAGACTCAACCCTCAAGTACTTGGAAAGAAAGGAAGAAAGGAAGAAAGGAAGAAAGGAAGAAAGAAAGAAAGAAAGAAAGAAAGAAAAAGAAAAAGAAAAAGATAGGGAGAGAGAAAGAGAAGGAAAGAAAGAAAAGAAATACACTGTTTTAAGAACACTTTGTTTCTTCAACAAAAGTATTTGTTCTGACTTCTAAAATATTCAGTTTTATTTTCCTATAAAATAATTAATAACCTTTTAAGAAAGCTTTGATATCAACATTGGACTCAATTAATGTCAGAACTGACCATTCAGTTCTAGAAGGATATCTGAAATTATTGATTATAAATGTCTCTTTTCTTAAATTATTCTCAAGAACACATCAAAGTAGATTTTGGATTGGATTCCCTGGAATTTTATTTGCACATAATTGGCAGTAGATTATGCTGTGGTCAAAAAATATTGAGAGCAAACAAGTAAGCACATAGCAATATTAATGAGGGCCTTTGAGGTTTTCTCTTTCCTACTGTGTTCAATTAAATAGAAATTTTTTATATACAACTGGTCCTCCATATCCTTGGGTTCCACACCCATAGATTAAACTAACCATAGACTGGAAATAAGAAAAAAAATTATGCACTAAACAGGTACAGATTATTTCTTGTAATTATGCTCTGAACAATGTAATATGTTGTCTATTTACATAGCATTTGCCTTGGATTTACTATTATAAAAAACCTAAAGATGATTTAAAGATACAGGAGGATAGGCATAGCTTATATGAAATTACTATGCCATTTGATATAAAAGACTTGAGCTTCAGTAGATTTTGATATATGCAGGGGTCCTATAACCTGTTTCCTAAAGATATTGAGAGACAACTCCATATAATAGATGCATACACTCATGCATATGTCCTGTTATAGTTTAGTTAGTAAATGCCCCTGAAGGGCCATTCATGAAGACTTGTTCTCCAGGGGAAGTTCTACTGAGAGGTGGTGGGACCTTTAAGAGGTGGGGCCTAGTGGGAGGCATTTATGTCATTGTGGGTGTGTCCTTGAAAGGAGTTGTGGGAACCTTACACCCTCTCACTCTCTTCTGTTTCCTGGCCATGAAGTAAGCATTTATTTCCCTGTAATAATGTGCTGCTTCATCCAAAAGCAAAGAATCAGTGCCAACGAATCATGAACTGAAATCTCTATAACTGTGAGCAAAAATAAGCCTTTTCACTTTATAAATTCATTATGTCCAATATTTTCAATGTAATGAAAATCTCACATACACACATGCATCCATTTGTATAAAAATACAGTAAATTTCACATATATCATGAAAATTACATATATATGTTTCCATATCACATTTCTGCCTAAAAGTAACTTCACTAAACCTTTTTTCATGTGCCTAGTTGCTGTTATTAGGTGCTATTGAGTTGGGTGTGATCATAGCCAGCCTATGTATGACAGGATGAAATACTACCTAGCACAGTACCATACACATAATCTTTTTTTATTTTTGAGCCCATTTTTGCAGCCACTGTGTTTCTTCTTATTTTGAGTCATGCCACATCAACAAATGGAGGTCTCAAGCACTCTACTCCATTGCCATCATTAAGATCCTATATGAATAATGTTTATCAAATTGCATATATGAAAATTGTCACAATGGAAAGCATGTCAAAATGAATCACATTATGATGTACATTAAAAATTTCTAATAAAAAAAAAGATTGACTCTACTTTGAGGAGATAACTCTTTTTCTCCAATCATCTCTTGAATGGCTTCCAGTATAAGGGGTTTATTTTCAAGTACTATATTTAACAGTTCTTCTCTGCTATTCATAGAGTTTTTGATAACTAATTGTTTCAGGAGTCAACTTCCATGCTCTTCTCCTTATTCTGTTTTATAGTCTCCTTTTAAGAAAAATTCCTAATTTTCTGTTGATTCAGAATATAAAACCAAATGTAGCTTGTTAAAAAAAACAACAAAAATGCAACCACAAATATCAGTACTAGAGTACATTCCACTTAAATCTTTTTCTCAAGGAGTACTGGGGATCAAACCCTGTGCCTTGTGCATGCTAGGCAAGCACTCCACCACTGAGCTATATCTCCAGCTCAAATCTAACTTTTTTGTTTTCAGTACTAGCAGTTGAACTCAGGGCCTCATGCATGCTAGGCAAGAACTCTACCACACCATCAGCCCATTTTTTATTTTTCTCATTTTGAGACAACATTTTACACAATTGGGTAAGCTGCCTCTGGCCTCTAACTAATGATCCTCCTGCCTCAGCCTCCCACATTGCTTGGATTATAGGTACATGCCACAGTACACTGCCAAATCTAAATCTTAATTCACCTTTGCACATGACAGTGTCAGAGGTGATGAGGTAGGTCTGAGTCACAACTATTATTTATGAAAATAATCATACCTTTCCTAAAATGAATGTTCAGTGGATCATTTTAATCTATTATGCAACTATAAATACCAATGCCTTATCTAATTTGAATCTTTATACAAATGGCAGACTATTTACTTTTGAATTCTTGTTTCTCTGTTGTGGAGAGATCTGGGGCTTTAGCATGGAATTCCTTAGTACCACCACTTATGGAACATAGAACAATGGCAAATGATTCTGTTTCTTATCTTTAAAATAACATTGCCTTATTGTATAGGGTTTTGATGAAGAATGCAATGTTATCAAAATTCTTTGTTTACAAAATTAATTTTTGTAGCAATCTCTAATACTTGTTTAGACAAATGTAACTTGCTATTTCTGGAAAAAAATGAAAGAAGATGGAAATATTTTATTTTTAAGATCAGTTGAAAGGTACAAACATTTATGTTATTATCCAACTTACATCAATCTTTTCACTTAAATAGAGGCAGGTTATAGCTACCCTGTGTAGCACTGCATGTATACACATTCTGTTTTAAGTACTGCCCTCTCCTCCAACCAGGAACACCAACCAACTGCATTGACAACTAGGTAACTCCTTGTCATTCACCTCTCCAACTTCAGTCTAGGGTCAAAACCTGTTCATTTTCTCAAACACATTCAGAATCTACTTTCTATTCTCCATCACATCAATCATTACTCAATGTTCAAATTCCTGGATTTGTCTTCAGTTTCTTTTCTTTTCTGTCCAATTCATATTTCTCACTGCATCCAGAATTATTATTTCTTGGTGCAAGCTTAATGATGACATTCATTCCACTCAGAGCTATTCACTCTTCCTTCCATGAGATATACAAGTCCTTTCATGATATGAACTCGCTTCTTTCTTCAGCCTCACCTTTCATCTCAACGTCTCCTAAATGTGTGCTCTCAAAATTCTCCACAAAAATAAGGCATTCACACAGGATTTCACAGCAGTACACTGATCAGTCTCCAAATCCATGATATCCTACCTGTTTGTAGGATATTCATGTTCTAGTATCTACCTACAAATGTCTTTGATCTACACTCTTATAAATTAATCACTTATTACTCCAAGTTCTTTCTTTTCCTTAAACATAATTATATGTTTACATGCTTTGTTTAGGTGTCTAAATTTAATCTCTTTGAGGGGAAGAATACTATCTGATTCTGAGTAGACCATTTTGATATAATTGCATTCAATGTGGGAATCATGGTGATTAGCCATTTTGATACAGTGATATATGGAAATATATCTGTAGAAGGGCAAGATATTTGACTTTCATTGGTATGATCTCTTCCTCCATATTATATGAGATTTTTACTTTCCATTTAAGAAAATGTTACATTCCAATATTTTATGAAAAACATAATACTTGTAAGGATATTCCTTAATTGTATCATATGCTCGTGAAAAATGGATGTTAAATGAGGGAAACAGAAGAAAACTTGATGCTTTGATTTATGGTAATGGAGACAAATATTGAATACACCATCTAAAATTTATTTCACACAATCCCAGGTCACACAAGTAAGGGGGTTGACAAGGGAGCTAGAGGAAGGAGAGAAGTAAACAAAGGGTATATTTTCAAGCAAATTATCATTGTACGTAACAGTGGTTTCATCTTCTGGGGAAATATAAAACACATGCTTCAGAATTATGCTATCCAAAGGGTGAGAGAACTGAGGTATTGATAGATCACCATCCATCAATCATTAATTGACAGCAGCTGCTAAGGATCCTTATTTGTCCAGCATTCCCAGTCAGCCATGTGGAGGCAAAGGAGTTCTGGCTCTCAAGGAGACCCCTTGGGCAAAGAAAGCAGTTCCAGCAGTTGGAAGTCAAATGAGTTTACTGTTAAGGTAAAGGCCAAGGATCTAAGCAAAGTGCCCAAAGCATTTGCTGTAGGATTTTAAAGAAGTTTCATGGCATATTATATATAATGGCTGTAGTGTTGTGTATAATGTATAAAACACATATTGTAGTATATACTCAAGCTCCTCTCATATTTTACACAGAAGATGAGACAGATTTATTCTATAGATAAAAATAACAATGAATTCATAATTTCACTTAACCTACATATTTAAAGAATTTTCTATTTATTTTCAATTTTGACTCATCTCACATTTGGTTCTATTCATATAAAATACATATTTTAAGTTGATTAGAATGTATACCAACTTGGCCCTGAAAATGCTGAAGAAATTTCAGTTGTGCAAATGTTCTCACTGGCAAGGTTTGGGGCAGATGTTTTAATGAGTTCTCACTTTATGAACTGACTCAAAAGCTCCAGGCCAAAAAGACAATTTCTACTGAAAGTAAGGAAGGAAGTTAATGAAGCAAAACAGGTAATTGCTATAACAAAGGCAGGAAAAAAAGAATCACTAAATTTCTTAATGTGACTGAACATATAATGATATGCAATGTTAATTAATATTTTCTATGGATTAAGAAAAAATTGATGAGTAGACTCAACACAATATATTGATAAGCCCTATATATTCTTTAATTTTTAATAAATTGTAATTTGGCTATGGAATTTGGTGCAATAAACCCTTAACTAATTTTAAGGATATGTTGATTCAAATATTATTAAGTAAATGATGGATAGCAAAAATATATTAACTGTTGAATTGGAGAAATGAATTATATTTAAGCACTTAAAATTATTTCCTAGAAATATGTGTCTGTTTTTATAGTTTACTCATAGACAAAACTGTTTACATTTTTTCAACATTTAACATGTAACTTATACTTGGTATTTTACATGAATGACTATCCAGAAAGATAATTTTCTTGTGGCACTGTAAATATCTGACTTTATTAACCTATATTTCTATAAAAATGTTTCATAATTTAGACATTACATTCATAATTATTTGCAAATTTACAAATCAATGTTAAATAAACATATATGTAGCATTCACATAAAATATGCTCACACTAAGATAGATTATGGGAAAAGGGCCTGGCAATCCACTCTCAAGGCAGTGCCGAAATAATCAGCCATTGAAAACCTTATGAGGGTCACTATGAGTAGGATACTGACTCGAGGGTACCTAACAACAACAACAAGATAGATTACTTCACATTCTTTGTTATGTATACGGTATAACAAGATAATAGTAAGGTCACTACTATTTTTCAAAGTAAGTATTACAATTTTTAAGAGGTTTCACATCATTCTGTTTATTTATTCATTTAGAGAACACATTCTATCATCATAACCTTGACAGTATTTTTAAAGTCATGAAGCTTATACGAAGCATGATAGGTAGGTACATATTTATACATAATACGTTATATTATACCTTAGTATATTTTAGGATGCCTGGCATGGAGCTTAATTTAGACTGACTGATGCACATATTACAGATAGTGTAGAACAATAATTATACTAAGTCATAGCTCATAAATAATCCATGTTACAGTGATTCAGAGATATTATAAAACATAAGAAAAAATCAACAAGGACAAAAATGTTGCCTTTGACAAAACTAATAAAACTGGTAAATATTTCACAAAGCTGATCAGAAAAAATAACTTTTTTCAAAAATTAAAAACTGAGTGATATGAATAAATTTCAGCCAAAACATTGAAAATTTCTTGTCAAAATAACTTACTATAAGTATTGTAAATACCAGATGAAATTGTGTACTTTGAAAGTTTTAATCTCCTATTTTGTGCCATTGAACATAAAGATTTATTTTCTGAATGCTGTAGCTCCAACTTGAGTATTATTTACAAGTCTGATTGTGCTTTTATTATGAGTGGGCCAACATTGAGAAGCTCAGAAGACACTTTCAGAAGATAGTTTAATTAGTTTTGACTTTAGATGGCCCATGTGTAACAGAGAAATATTTTTCCTTATAGAAGAAAGCTGAGAAAACTAAAACGGATCTTTCAGAGATTAGTACTATCACCTTCCCATCATTTCCCATTTTGACAAAAACAATATCTCCTTAAGAGAAAATGAATAAGTAAATCAACTAATTAATTGGTCACTCAACAATCACAAATAGTAAAATGAATAACTAAAAGGCTTAACTTGATTATATACTTAATTTCAGACACTGAGTAACTGAGTAAATGCTGCCTGTCTGCACGTCATTAGCTCACTCTCTAAAACAAAAGAAAC
Organism: Pedetes capensis; assembly: GCA_007922755.1. NCBI lineage: Eukaryota > Metazoa > Chordata > Mammalia > Rodentia > Pedetidae > Pedetes > Pedetes capensis. The sequence continues at coordinate 45,388 of VMDO01005699.1, read as the reverse complement.
AGTTATAAACAAGTTGAATAAGAGAATGATACGCAAAATATTTTTGTGAGATATTTCAAAGTATTTCCATGGGGTTGTACAGTGGCTTTGTAGATATGGTACCCTATCCCATGGCTGGAAAAGTCAAGACAGTCAGGTGGGCAACGACCGGAGGCATGAGCAGACTAAATTGCCAAGGAGTTAGTGTGGAGAGGGCTTAGTGGAGGAAGTCACGTTCCTGGTGGCTGTGGAAATGGTGATGGTGGGTGTACCATGCTGAAGTGAGGCAGATCTAAGATCTAGGAAGGTGACAGTGAAGGCGCAAGTGATGGAGTGCCCACCAACCAAAGTGGCAGGGATAGGGATTGAGTAAATTAGTAAATATATTGGGGACAGTGGAGGCCAGAGTCTTCCATGTCAGAGAGGATTTACAAATATGACATGTGATCAGACTAGAAAAATCTCAGAATTGTATTAGAACTGGAGGTATCTATGTGAACATAGGTGTTTATTATAAATGAATAAAGTAATATGTTATATATATATATATATATATATATATATATATATACACACATTACATGATAGATGTATATGGGTGTGCAAATATGTATGCAAACATCTGATAACTATCTCTCTGTCTGCTGAAAGGATCTAGAATCAAGGCTACCTCTTTAGCCATGAGCACAAATGCTGGCTTTTACTCCTAAATGTCATTTTCACTAAAAGAAATGATAGCTTGAGACAGAAATGGCTGACTCTGGGGCTGGGTTAAAAAAAGCACAAAATGAACCTTAGAACAACTATGCAAGAGAATGTCAGAGGCCAAAAAATAAGTGGTTGATATCAACAGATAAGTATGGGCCCACACGCTAAATCAAAGACAATTTTGAGCATCAAAATAATTACTAATAGTAACAGAAAATAACACATTCATTAAAACACAAATCTGTTAGTCCATATTGAGATAACTTTAAAAAATACTTTCAAGAGAAGGGAAATCACTGCTTTATATTAGAAAGACAATAAAATGTCCTTTGGCCAAATGTACTGGTGCTTAATTCAGGCAGGATTTATTACTGGATGCTTATTTTTGAGAGTAAAACCTTTGAGGAGCAAAAAATTAACCTAGATTTGGGTTATTTTCCCATAAAATACTTATCAATTTCAAATCAGAAACGTCTTTCTAGTGAAGAAATATGGTAGACACAAAGTTGATCAGGTAATCAAGTGTGTCATCACCAGTAGCAGAGATTCCTCCTGATATGATTTGTTGGTACTACCACTGCATCATTTCTGCAAGATTCCTGCAAATAAAGTAGAGCTTTAGTTTGATGTGAGGAAAACATCACATAAATTCAGTTTATACTTAAAAAACAAACTGCTAAGATTACAAAAGAAGAGGATAACTTCTTTTGACATTAAAGAAGACTGGAATGATAAGGTAAATAAATACAATACATAATTCTGTGTTGGTTCAAGAACCAGAAAGGAAAAGGAAAAGTTGTCTTTATGGATATAAATAAAACTAAATGTTGTTTTGCTGTTGAGTCGTATCCTACTCATAGCAACCTTCATAGAGTTTTCAATGGCTGATTGTTTCGGGATTGCCTCAGGAGTGGATTGCCACATCCTTCTCCCAAAAGCATATGAGGAAATATAAATAAGGTTTGAGATTAAATAATAGTGTTATGTCAAGGTTGATCTCTTGAGTTAGAGGTAGAATAACCATCTGTTCTAGTATGTTCAGGACTATCCAGATCTTGCCACTAGAAAGTCCACTGTTACAGAATGCTCTTGCTTTGGATGAAAGGTGCAGAAGGATGGTAAGAAGTTACAAAAAAATATATACTATGAGTGAGAAAACAGAGAATAAAAGCAACACTGTTTTAGTGTTAAATGAATACAGCAGACGTTGTCTACCATAAAGAGTACTGCTGTTTTTAATACCTGGCTACTGATACAAAATCCATGATTTGTGAATTGTAATTATTGTTACAGCATACTGAATGATCTGACTTAAATTTGCAATGTATGTAAATTATAAGGATGAGCCTAATGAGTTCTCTGACATTACTTCCAGATTAATATTTGTGCTTTGTTTCCACAGTTCACTGTTTAGCATTGAAAATATTGGTGGTGGTGTTAGGTGCCTTCAAGTTGGGTCTGACTCATAGAGATCTATATACAAAAAGCTGAAATACTCCCTGATTCTGTGCAGGAACGCAGTCTTTTTCAAGTTTAAGACCACTGTTGAAATGACTGTGTCAATTCATCTATTTGAGGGCCTTCCATTTTATTGGTTCCCCCACTCTCCCAAACATCATGTCCTTTTCCAGGGATTGGTCCCTGCTGACAACATGTTCAAAATATGTAAGACTCAGTCTAGCCATCCTTACTTCCAAGGAGCACTCTGGTTGCACTTCTTCCAGAACATATCTGTTGGTCCTTTTGGCAGTCCTTGGTATATTAAATATTTGTCTCCAGCATCCTAATTCAACAGCATCAATTATTCTCTTAGCTCTCTTATTTGATGTCCAGCTTTCACAACTGTATGATGCAACTGAAAATACCATCCCATGGGTCTAGTGCACCTTCATCTTCAATGTAACATCTTTACTTTTCAACATTTTAAAAAGGTTTTTTGCAACAGTTTTTCCAATCCAATGCACTCTTTGACAACCTCAAACTTTTCTCCATTTGTCATGAGGTGGCACACTGACCCAGTTGTAAGGATTTTTGTTCTCTTGATGTTAAGGCACAATCCCTACTGAAGGCTGTGTTCTTTGATCTTCATCAGTAAAATGTTTCAAATTCTCTTCACTGTCAGCAAGCAGAGTTGTGTCACCTGCATAAAGCAGATTGTTAATCAGCATTCACCAATCATGATGCCATGTTCTTCTTCATAAAGTCCAACTTCTCACATTATTTTCTTAGCATAGAGATTACAGATATATAGTAAAATGATACAACACTGACATACATCTTTCTTGATTTTAAACCAGGCAGTGTTCCATGTTCTGTTTGAATGACTGCCTCCTGGTCTATGTACAGATTCCTCATGTGTACAATTAAGTGCTCTGCTGTTTTCATTCTTCACGTTTTCCATAATTTTGTTATGATCCACACAGTCAAATGCCTTTGCATAATCAAGAAAATATAGGTAGTCAACTTTTTGGTATTCTCTGTTTTGGCTAATATTCATCTGACATCAGCAATCATGTCTCTGGTTCCACACCCTCTTCTGAATATAACTTGATTTTCAGGAAGTTCCCTGTCTACATACTGCTTTAGTCACTTTTAAGTAATCTTTAACAAAATTTTGCTTGTGTGTGATAGTAAAGATATGTTCCATAATTTCCACTTTCTGTTGTGTCCCCTTTCTTGGGAATAGGCACAAATGCAGATCCTTTCCAAATCAGTTGGCCCAGTAGCTGTTTTCCCAACCACTTGTCATGAACAAGTTAGCATTTCCAGTGCTGCATCTGTTTGTTGAAACTTCTCTATTGGTATTCATTCCATCAATTCCTGGAGCCTTGTGTTTTGCCAGTTCCTTCAAGGCAGCTTCCAGTTCATATTCTCTGCTTTCTACTATCATCCATCTAACATCAGCAATAAGGTCCTTGGTTCAGTAGATTCCCTCTTCTGAATCTGGCTTGATTTTCCAGCAGCCACTTTTGAATGATCATTAGCAAAAATTAGCTTGCATGTTGTATTAGTATCATTTGATGATTTTAACATTTGGTTGGATCCCCTTTCTTAGGAATAGACATAAATAAGGATCTCATTGAAACAAATGGCCAAGTAGCTGTTTTCCAAATCTCTTGGTGTAGACATGTTAGCACCTCCAGTGCTGCATTTGTTTGTTGAAACATTTCTATTGGTATTCCATCAATTCCTTATGTTTTGCTAATTCTTTCAAGGCATCTTCCACTTCATCCTTCAGTACCATTGCTCTTGACTGCATGCAACTTCTTGAGATAGTTGGTCATCCACCAATTTTTTTTGGTATAATGACTCTGTGTATCTCTCCCATCTTCTTTTGATGTTTCCTGCATCATTTAATATTTTCCCTATAGATTCCTTCTCTGTTGCCACTCAAGGCTTAAATTTTTCTTCAATTCCTTAAGCATGAGAAAAGCAGAACATAGTCTTCCCTTTTAGTTTTCTATCTCCAGCTCTTTCCACATGTCATTATAATATTTGATTTTGTCTTCTCAAGCTGTGATTTGAATTCTTCTGAAGTTCTTTAACTTTATCATGTGTTTCTTTTAACTTGGTTGCTTGACAGACATTCAAGGACAAGTTTCAGAGTCTCCTTTTGACATGTAATTTTCTCTTTTTTCCTGCTTTTAAAATAATCTTTTGCTTCCCTCATGAATGATATCTTTGATGTCAAGCACAAGTCACATGGTCTTTGACCTTTATCGTCTAAGGCATCAAACCTGTTCTTGAGATGGTCTCTGAACTCAGGTAGGATATACTTAAGGTCATACTTTGGCTCTCACACACCTGTTCTAATCTTCTGCAGCTTCAATTTGAACCTGCAAATGAGCAGTTAATGGTCTAATCCATAGTCAGCACCTGGTGTCATTCTGACTTTTGATATTGTACTTTTCCATCCTCTTTCCACAAATGTAGTCAATGTGATTCATGTATGTTGCATCTGGTGACACTCATGTGTATAGTCATCATTTATCTTGGTGAAAACACATATTTGCAGTGAAAAGGTCATTGGCCTGACAAAGTTCTATTATGACATTTCTAGCATTGTTTCTGTTGTAAGGCCATATTTTCCAGCTACTGAAACTTCTTATTTTCCAACTTTTGCATTCTAGTCGTAAGTAATTGACAGTACATCCTTACTGCATGTTTGATATATTTCAGATTGCAGAATCTGGTAAAAAAAAATCTTCCCTATCTTCATTTGTAGCTTTAGTGGTGGGTGCATAAATTTGAATAATGGTCATATTAACTGGCCTTCCTTATAGATTTATAGGCATTATTCTATCACTGATGGCATTGTACTTCAAGACAGATCTTAAGATGTCTTTTTTGATGATTACTGCAACCCCATTTCTCTTTACTCTGTCATTCTCAGCATAGTAAACCATATGATTATCTGATTCAAAATGGCCCATGCCAGTCCATTTTAGCTCACTGATGCCTAGAATATCAATGTTTATGTACCCCATTTCCATGTTAATGATTTATAGTCTTTCTAGATTTATATTACATAATTCCATGTTCCAATTATTAATGAAGTTTACAGTTGTTCTTTTTCATTTTGAGTCATGCCACATTGTGGAAATAGAACCATTGAGATAGCTTGGGCATACTGCATTTGACATTATCATATTTTCCCCAACTGATCTTTGAAACTGAGTATATTTATATTTCCCAAATCAGTGGATGTAAATAACTCACTGTGAGTAATCAAAATGATAGATTTTGATAACAAATGTATTAATCCTTCTCAGTGAAACATCAATTCTGTCAGATCTTACCAAGAATGAACCTTTTTATAATATATCAAGTGGTAAACCACATGGCAACAAGAAAAAAATTTTTTCCTTAACTTTTAGAAACTTATAATTGAGAAAATAAATGTTTTATATTTATGAATTCTATAAAATTATAGTAAACATAAGAAAATTAAAACAAAAAGTTTTTAATGTCATATTCAAGTCAAAATTAAACCTTATATATCTATTTTCATATTCTGTCATCAGTGTAAATATAAATTTTCACTAAAATTACTTAGTCTATAAAGTTTCATGATTATAATTGTTGCTGTTATTATTATTGTTATTATTTTGAGACAAAGTCTCATTAAGTTTCTCAGACTGGCTTCAACTTTGCAATTCTCTGCCTCAGCCTAATGAGTAGCTGGGATTACAGATCTATGCCCCCCTGCCCAACTTACAACACTCTTACCAAAGAAAGTTATATTTCTTTCTATATGTCTCACATACATTGCCCATAACATTACTAAATGAGAGTAACTTATCCAATCTGTGATATTGAACATGTCATATTTTTGACCATTTTTTAATTTCTTCAACATGTACACAAGCACTAAATGACATAGTTGGCTTTATACAAACTGAAGGAGATAGACTCCTTACATATGAGCCTACAAGATGGCTATCATTGTTGCTAGCAATAAACAATAAATAAACAAATAAAATATCATGTTGTAGCACTATTTTTTCAAACTATAGGACAAGAAGAATGTCCTTCACTAACCTGGAAATGCATTAAGGATAAGAATCATTAAGAAGACACTGCAGTCTATAAAATTTACATTTTCTTCTCTAAAATTGTTTAGTGATATCTGAACAGGGCATTAGGGTCCTAGGAAAGGCTGAACAGACTACATTTTAGCTTTTCAATGTTATATATAACATGGACAAAAGCTATACAACAACAAAAAATATTCACTTTTTGAAAATAAGATTACTTCGGTACTCAAAAAAGACACCAGAAAAGTATAATCAATTTTAAAAGGACTTTCTTATTTCTCTACTAAATATATAACTTATTTGGAACCCACCTTCAATTTCACAAGTTAAAATTACCTCTGTGATTTAAAATCATTTTCCCTGAGAAATAGAAATTTACCTTATATACTTCATAGTGTAAAAATAGATATCCTATAATATGAATTTATTAGATGTGAAGAACCCAATGGAAAAAGAGCTTGTGTTTACACAAAAGTTGGGCATCGTTGGAAACTGAAAACTAACTCCTACAAGTCTAAAAAAGCTGCTGTTACTTATAAGAAAAGTCCTAAGGATTACCACTACCCCATACTAAACACAAAAATTAACACACAAAATATATCAAAATCCTAAGTGAAAGAGCTAAAACTATAACATTCTTAGAAAATATAGTAATGTATCTCAGGACCTTTGATTTGGCTATAGACTAGTATATATGACACCAAAGCCATAATAAACATTTAAAAGATGCTTGACTGCAAAAAGTTCATTTTTTGCAAAAAAGGGCATCACCAAGAGAATGACTACATAAATGAATGGAAAACAAGGAAACCCTAAAACTGAACCCATTCATCTATAATAACTGTGTAATATACATCTTAGAAAGCTAGAAGAATGGATATAGATTTTGTAATGTGACTACACAATATATACATGCAATGAAACATCATGACACCCCATTAATATGTGTAATTTTTGTGTCTTTATGCATGTTAAAAATTAATTTTAAAAAAGTGAGAAGACATCCCACAGAATGTGAAAGACCATTTGCAAATAATATGCTTGTAAAAGTCTATTATCCAAAATATATAAAGAACACATATCTCAATAACAAAAGGACAAATTGTTTGGTGAGGTGCCATTTGCTTGTAATCCCCCAAGCAGGAAGATTACAAATTGCAGGTCAAACACAGCCTGCCTAACTTAGTGAGACCCTGTCTCAAAATAAAAAGTAAAAATGGACTAGGAGCGCAGCTCAGTGGTAGAGTGCTTGCAAAGCATACATGAGGCCCTGGGTTCAACCCCCAGTGCCTCACACACACACAAAGAAACAATCCTGTTAATAAATAGGGAAAGGAATTGAACAAACATTATTTCAAAGAACATTGCACAAACTCCCAAGAAGCATACATAGAGATACTCACTGCAAATAGTCATTAGCAAACGTATACTAAATCCACAATGAGATAACATCCCCCATCCAACAGAGTGGCTAAAATAATTTTTAAAAAAATTAAAGCCTAAAAATAATAAGTGGTGGCAAGGACACATTGGAATTCTTGCCTATTGTTGGTGGAAATGTAAAATTATTCAGTCACTATGTAAAATATTTAATATTTTTTCAAAATAGTAAATATGGAATCATATGATCCAGGAATTCCATTTCTAAGCATATTTCCAAAAGAAAGTAAGTTTTCAAAAAATATACATGCAAATTATTTTATCAGCACTATTCATGACAGGTAAAAAGTAGAAACAATCCAAATATCCAACAATAAACAAATGGGTAAACAAAATGCAATTGTTTGCTTGTTTATTTATTGCAGGTCTTTGGGGTTGAACCCAGGGCTTTGCACATGCTAGCCAAATACTCTACAACTGAACTGTACACCAGCCCCTTTTTTATTTTCTTAATTTATTCTTTATATATTTTTGAAACAGCATATCACTGAATTTCACAGGCTATCTCTAGCCTTGAACTCTCAATCCTCCTGTCTCTGCCTCTCAAGTCACTGAGATTACAGGATTATACCACAGCACCCACCCAGGGAAATGCAGTATATTTAAACAATGAAATATATTTTGGCCAGAAAAAATATAATGAAGGGCTACTATCTGATACAATGCAGATAAGCCTGAAAAACATGCTAAGTGAAAGATATTAAAGGAGACAAAATGTCATTTATTGTGTGAATACATTTATATGACATGCATAAAATAGGTACATCTAGAGGGACAGAGAGAAGGTTAGGGCTTGCCAGAAAACAGGGAAGGGAGAATAATAAGAGATATAATTGGAATATTTGTGTCCAATCAAAATACACATGTTCTCTTAAAAAAAAATAAAACTTACATTTACATATTAGGGTTTCTTAAGGATACTGTTGTTAGGTGCCATGGAGTCCTGTCCAACTCATAGCGACCCTCATAGGATTTTCAATAGCTGATTGTTTTGGGATTGTGTCAGGAGGGATTGCCACTTCCTGTTCCCATTTTTGCGGTGCTAGGCATCGAACTTGGGACCTCAGAGACTGCAGAGCTGCACTCTCCCAACTGAGCTAAATCCCAGCCCCTTAACAATAATAGAGTTTGTAAAATATAACTATCAAATAAAGATTTTTAAATAGGTCAGATTGTTCCAAAAATGGAAATATTATGAAATATTATTATGTTTTTCCATTATGTGCTTTATTAGTAGTATTAATAATGGTCACTGTTAAGCCTATTTCAATAACATTTACATCATAAAAAGTAAATACAAAATATTATACAATTTCAAATAAACATCTTTTTTCATCTCTGTGCTAAAATAAGAATACATATATTTTTATTGACTATCACATATTTTTGGACTTCTAAAAAGTTGATTACACTAATTATAGAATTACATGAAGACAAAGAAGAAAATATCCTTTTGGGGGGGAAATTCATACTCAGGTATTTAGGAGTGAAGGAACATTATGCCTATAGCAGGTTTCAAAAGATTAGGAAAGAGACTAATAATAGTAGAGATCAAAATACACATGCAGATTTAGATACAGAAATCTTTTCAGTAGAAGATTTTAGTGTATGTAAATGACACCTCAATGAAAAAAATTTCAAAAATCACTCTTAAGACATTTCATTTGTTAGCATTAAAATACTACCAAAATTAGTTTAATTCTGTCTTTTGTTGTATATCATAAGCAAGTATATATCAGAAACCGAAAATTTGAAAGATTTTACTAAGTTTTACAAAACATTCGGTAGGTGTGTGTGTGTGTGTGTGTGTGTGTGTGTGTGTGTGCGCGCGCGCGCGCGCGCATGCGTGTGCCCCTCCTCTAGTGACAAGTAGAGTCACGTCGTACTCTGACTAGCATCCCCACAGCGCCAGGCAGTGTGGTGCCCTGAGAGCAGCAGGCTAATAAGCAGTCCTTGAACTGAACGGAGTGAAGAGCTCAGCGAAGCGGAAGGACACATGTGAGAGAGTGCAGAACTGATCTGCTTACCCACTGTGTGCTTTCAGCAAGTCACTTCACGTTTCTGGGCCCCAATTTATCCCCCAGTCTGTGATCCTGTCCAGCTTTAGATAGTTCCTTCTTTAATTTCATATGCAAGTAACACAAATACGATTTATTACACTCAGTAAAGGATGTACCAAAGTTAAAACATAAATAAGAGCAATATTTTGTGTATGATTCATATTTCCAGGTTCTGACATACCGACAAAGAGACTGAGAGTGTGTGAAGGGAGACGCTACAGATGTTTGAATGCACACATTGGCTTATTACCAAGAGGCTGTGCCTGACTGCTTTGAAGTGAAAAACACAGCAAATCTCTGGAGGATGGAGCTTCCCCTGGGATTCCTGAAATGTGTTTGGTTCTGGCAGGTCCACTCAGTCTTCCAGAGCATTCTTTTACAATCCAAACAGTTGCCCACGTTTTGAAGTGAAATTTTGAATCATTTTCTCTTCCGATCATTCAAACTACCCCACATGGTCTAGTGTAAATACCTTTTAATAAAACTGATGCTATGTGCTTAATGTACCCTGAAAATTTTACAACTGGCAAAATAACTGTAGATATGGATATGCATAGATACAAAAGCTTTCTTAGGGCAAATTTATGTTTGTTTTAAAAAATATTTTTATTATCTTTATATACACATGAAAAGTTTCTTTTAAAAGATGCATTGAGACAATTAAAGTGTTTCAACTCAGTTCTCATTTTCATTAGAACATAATACAACTAACATTTAAATCTATTCTTGATACCTAATCTACTTTGAGAAAAATTGATTTCATTAGGTCATAGGGAACTAATCGACTTGGATTAGTTCATAGGAATGATAAAAGATAAATGGAAAACTACTTTGACATTCATGCTAGATATTTTATTAATAAATTGATAGTTATTGCTATGCTTCTATTGTTTAAATTTTGGCTCTGTGATTTAGCAAGACCTCGAAGGAGGTACAAAATCTTACCTGTTTTGGGACTATCAACAGAAAGATGTAGAAAGGATTTATCTTAAGGAGCTGTGAATTTCTTAGGTCTAAGTTTGAAAAATTATATCCCATAGAATAATTCTATAAGACATTAATAGACATTCAGAAAATGAAATCACTTGGTGATTAAATTCAGATAGGAGAGAATCCTAAATTCTCTTTTTGGAGATTTATGAAACCCACCTATGTTTGAAGCTTCGGGAAGGCACAAAGTGATATCAACAAGAAAAATTACTTATCACCTTCATAAGTTTCTCTGTCTTTGTTCAGCCTCTTCCTTCCATCCTTGACCTTCTATTTCTATCCCATACTGGTTATTCCTGTACTCTAAACCCAAATGCAGTCCAACATATATTGAACATCTCAGATGATAATGAGTTGACAAAATGTATCCAAGACTTTACAAACACTCTAATTGTCAGTGGATTTTAGTCTCTGTGGTTCTCCCTCAAAAGAAATGTAAAAAAATATATTAATTATCTGAGTGAATGATTACTGATATCCTCCAGACTTTAGAATAACTATTGTAGTCAAATTCTTCTTCAACTTCTGTTGGAAAAGTAGCAGGGCTGTCTAAGAATACCTATACATCCTAGTACTAAATAATCACCAGTTGAGGGAAAGAGAGATTCTCAAAATTAAAGCTTGATTCAGAAATGCATCCAGAGTGCAGAAACCTTCTAACATTGAATTAGTTTCAGTCTGGTGGATGCTCTCCTAGTAATGCCTTAAACTGAATTTAACTTTTCCCTCTCTGCTTCTTTGTATAAAGGTATTTTGTATTTTGTATTTCAGTCTTCCAGAGCATTGTATTTTGGAAATGCTTCAAGCTGGAAAGTCTCAGGAAGAAGTCTAGTTATATCTCATTTGCTTTTCTTCACCTGCCTATTAGGCTTTACTCCCTATATTATTGTTGTTTGTTTTCAGTATTTATTTCTTGATAGTGTTTAGGGATAAAACAAGTATTTAAATTAAAAATATAAATTCCATTGCTTCAATGATAATGTACAACAACAACAGAAACCAAGAGTTGACTTCAAGCATCTATTTTCTCTTTTAACACTATCAACTGTCCTATGGGGTGTAATTATCACTAGTATGGATGAACATTTATTTTATTTTAAAAATATCAGTGACTGTGTTCTCTAAATTTCCCCACAGTACCAATGGGTTATTTATAGTTGGGTGAAAATATATTTGGCTATTAAAGAACTGATATTAATAAAGTCATTTCTTTAGAGGTAGCTTATTTGGTTAGTTTTTGCATAATCTGGATCCTGTCTTTTACCTTTTAATGTATAAATATATATTAGATTTCAAACCTGAAATAATTATTTATATCATCTAAATCATGATTTCTATAATCATTTGCATACTCTTTGTTCTTGACTGTCTTGGTCTGTTTTGTGTTGCAGTAACAGGGTATCTGAGGAAAGGCAACTTTTGATGACCAGAAATTTATTAGATCATGGTTTTGGAGGTTGGGAAATCCAGGATTGAGAGTCTACCATCTGGCAAGGGCTGTCTTACTGTGTCATCTTCTAGCAGAAAGGTAAAGACAGTGAGAGAAAGCAAGAGATTCATCTTACAGCCTCAAATCCTTGTACAATGAACAGTTTATGACAATTCATGAGAGTGGAGCCCACCTGAAATAAATACCTGCTAGTCCCTGCCCTCTAGCACTGTTGCATTGGAGATTAGGTTTCCAACACGTTTTTTGGGGGGATACATTCAAATAATTCTATGGACTAATTTTGGTAATGACCTCCCACCATGAGCTTCCTTCTAAGCATTGCATTCATTTAAGTAGAGTATTGTCTTTTGCTAAAAAGAAAACAACATAATCTTAAATAGTCATGCTCTGTGCACAGTGATGAATGATCTCGCGCTAAGCAGTGGTGGACATGAGAGAACTTATTTGTAGACACTCATGCCAGCCACCCAACTGACTTGATCAATATCATCCAGTATGATACAGTACAATTCCAAGTGGAAACACATAAACACATCAGTAGTTGTTGAAATTGATGTCTATCAACTCCTTGCCAACCACTTAATTGTATTTAAATGCTCAGTATCTAAACACTCACACAGATTTACAGGTTTATGTAAGGAAATATAAGCTCTCTAGTTCTAAATTCACTGATCAAGCAATGTGCTGCTAAAAGTAAATTTTCCCCAATCTCATCAATAAAATCAAGTTCTAGATGTCCTTTGCTGTGTGTCAAAGTGATATTAAAATTAACAGCAATGATAGCAATTCCGCAAATGTGTTGCATGGTCTTTATCAGATTGTTCCAATAAAGCTTCTGCTTCTTTTAATGGATTTGAATTGGTACATTTCTTTGCTAAAAAATTTAGTAATCTACTCTTCCATTTATCTAAGGAAGTAATTTAAAACTAATTATTAATTGTATTTTGAGCAAAAGAAGTAAACAAAAATTTTCTCCCTTTCTGAAAGACTATTTTAAAAAGACTAAATGCATGGATTGCATCAATTGTCCATAGACCACAAATATGATGTGCCCCTTCCTGAAAATTAAGAGAGAAAATAAAGGAAAATTGGTTTTACAAAGGAAAAAGGAAATTACTAGGTGCTACAACACCATATATATGTATATATATACATATATATACACATATACATACATATATGTGTATAGAGAGAGATGCATATATATATATATGAATATATAACCATAATTTATACCAAGACTGAAACTTATTTGTTGTTATTGTTAGGTGCTGTCAAGTCTGACTCATAGTGACTCTTATGTACAACAGAATGAAACACTACCATGCACTGTGCTGTGCACACAATCTTTTTATGTTTGAGCCCACTTTTGCAGCAACTGTGTTTCTTCTCGTCTTGAGTCAGGCTTTACTCCATTCCCATCATTAAGGTCAACTTTGAGAATGCCTTACAGCCTGGGGGCTTATTTTCCAGCACTGTATTTGTAGTGTTTTTCTGTTATTCATAGAATTTTCAATGGCTAATTGTTTTGACCTGCAGCTGTAGCCCTGTGGCATCCGATCCCGTCAGATCTCGGAAGCTAAGCAGGGTCGGGCCTGGTTAGTACCTGGATGGGAGACCGCCTGGGAACACCAGAAGCTGTAGGCTTGGGAGAAAGACCTGGCAACCCCCTCCCAAGAATCAATCTGCCATTGAAAACCCTATGAACAGCAGAGAAGCACTGACAATAGTGTTTCCCCTGTTGTACAAAGGGTTGCTATGAGTCGGATACCGACTCAATGGCACCTAACAACAACAACAACAACAATTGTTTTGAGAGTGGGTTCTCAAATCCTTCTTCTTAGTTGGTCTTACTCTGGAACTCAGTTGAAACCTGTCCACCATGGGTGGCCCTGCTGGTATCTGAAATAGCAATGGCATAGCTTTCAGCATCAAAGCAACACATAAGTCCCCACAGCACAACATGCTGACAGACAAGTGGGGGAGAAGCTATTTAAGTTTATGAAATATTTTAATAAAATCTATCAATTATTATGCTATAAGTATGTGTCAAAAACTGTTAATTTTTGCATACATTAAAAAATCTCAAACTGTAGAAAATGGTGCATATGACTGAGATCTTTTAACTCCACTTTAAAGATTATGAAAATCAGATTTTAAACATTTAGTAAGTTGCCTATAGTTATACTGCTCAAAGTGAATGATCCAAGGACAATCAGACACAATCACTGAATGGAATCTCTGCACTCTACTACCTCCCCAACTCTTCCAATTATGAAGTGAGAATTATCTGCATACCTGGCCTCACTTCTTTGCTTGCTGGTGTGAAATATAGATTCCATCTTCTAAAGAAACAGCATGAGTACAGCTGTATGGGAGAGAGGACACTGTAGAAATACCCAGCCACCTGGAAAACCATAACAAATATGATTTGGTAATCCACTCTTTCCCAGAGCTGTGATGCCTCACATGTCAAAAGTGGTTAAGTAGTTCCTAGGGCTCTGACAAAATTACACCCAAATGATATTTCTTTCTCACCAGGGCAACTCCAGAGCAATGAATTACACTTGTACAGTATTCACAAACCACACTCCTGAGTGCATATGGAATTTTTTTCCTTTCTTGAAATGACTATTAATCAATGTATTCATAGATTTGCCTAGGAATAAAAATATGAGTGCAATTCTTGCAGCAAATGCCACAAAATTGATATTTTGATACTTGAAATCAGACACTAGACCAACTTAAGTTCTTTGGGATGGAAACCTTGGTGTAAGTTTATGCATGTGTACAGAAATGGCTTTCCTTTAGCTCTGCTTTCAGCCCTCTGCTAGTGCACTGAGTAGGGTCTTCTCTAGGGAGTGAAAAAATAATGTCTAACCTCTCTATATGTCATTTCTCTGCATGGCTCTTGGGTACACACCAAAGTGTTACAGATGCCAGCTGTGTCCAAGGCTGCAGGGTGCCGACCAGCAATTCTTTCCTCTTACTAAAAAATAAACCTGAACTGAGCAGAATCAAATAGGGAAAAAGAAAAAAAATCTACCCCCTGCCTTTGGGGTTTTAACGGTGGTCATACACTTCATAACCAACAACATATGAAAATCAAGTTTAATTATCATAGAATCTATGCAGTTTTTCACCCTGAGTTTAATTTATTCAGCTACCTCAGAAAATGATGTACATCGTTCAAGTTAGTTAGCTGGCACTGCATACCATATGTTGTTGTTGTTGTTGTTACTTGCCGTCGAGTCGGTATCTGACTCGTAGCGACCCTCATAGGGTTTTCAATGGCTGACTGTTTCGGGATTACCTTGGGAGTGGATTGCCAGGCCCTTCTCCCATTTATGTGGTGCTGGGAATTGAACTCAGGACCTCAGAGACTGCAGCTCAGCGCTCTACCAACTGAGCTAAATCCCAGCCCGCATACCATATGAGCTATGGTTAAATTAACTATAGTTGATCATGTAATTGTGTGTCTTAAAATATTTTTCGTATGCATTGAAGTCCAACTTTCTCATCATGTAGTTCTAGATCCTTTGTTATTCTAAATATTTCCTCACACTGTTTTTTCTAGTCCATGTCCCATAAAACTGTGCTCTCTGCCTCTCAAACCACATAGATCTTTATCTATTTCTTCCCTAAAACTCTTCTTACACAGCATCCACCTCCTCTACACTCTCTACTTTTTATAACTAATGATTTGTTTTGTCCTCTTTGTGTTCCCATAGCACTGTGCTCCTACCTTTAATGTATATCTTCTTTTATTAAACTTGGTTCCATTTGTTCTGTCCAGACACCACCAGAGGTCTGTTCAACAGTGTGTCTTGGTGTTTGTTGAGGGAGAAAATCAGTAATATACTTTTTGTATTTGTATATTCATTATATAACATAATCATTGAAGCATAGTAGAAGTATAATAAGTATTTGGAGTGAAAGAATCACTAATTGTACTAACCATGCACTTTATGGGTGAAAAGTAACATCTCTCCTATATGCCATAATTACAAGAATGCAAAATAAAGGAAAAATCACATTTTCAGTTTATAATAAATTCTTTTCCTTAGGATTCGTTGACCCTATGCAAGTGAGAAACTCCTCCAATTCCTGAGAAATGAGTACAATGCCTTTAATATTGAGGGAGCTTTTCTCTTGGGATTATACAGGCATAGAATTGGAAATGGAATGTGACTTTTCTTCTGGAGTCAGATGACACATTTCACAGCAATGAGAAATAAGTATTCAAATGTAAACATCAAAGAAAAGAGCATATTGACTATATTTAACTAAAATTACTCATGGGAACCAAGAGAAGAATCAATTTCAAGGGTAAATAACCTAAAAAAATTCTTCTTAAAATTTTTGTGAGATGTGTATGTGTTTACACAGATAACTAATTCCTTCTATAAAATATCTCATCACTAGTTTGGCTTAGTGACTTAATCAACATGTCTAGACTTTTTGTCCCACCTCCATAAAGGTACAGAAAAATTTAGAGGAGACATATAAATCACAACTGATAAAATATTTAGAACTTTTTAACTAATGTGGGTCCATTGTACAATTTTCTCTACTTTCATGTAAATTCAAAAATCTATATGACTACAAATTGAAAAGAAATAATGAGACAAAAATGATCAAAATCAAAAATATGCACATATACACACATAACATGAGATAAATACATAATGAGGGAGTCTTTCACAGAAACAAACTTAGAGTATATTTTGTCTGTGAGGGAACATCATTCTTACCCTTCCTAATGATTTACCATTCCTTTTCACTCTCATTTTTTTCTTTCTTTCCTTTTAAAGCTCCATATTGTATCTTTAGAAATTATTACATTTTGTTATGTTATTTGTAAGAATATTAGAACACTACTTGAATGCTTAATTATAAATAGCATAGAAAATATGTGCAATATGTACATGATATGCATTAAACTATAGATGCCATTACTATTGTTAAGTTCATAAAAAGTTTAAGGAATTTTCAGGGAAGATATAACATCATCATAATAAAAATAAGTTTATTGATTAAGTTTCCAAAGGCAATGACGTCAAAGCTTATATTAATTTACCTATACAGCATCAAAGACTGTATCCTGATTACCTTAGTTTGTAACAAAAATTAATTGTAAAAGCTGCCAAGTAACTATGGTCCTATCACTTAATATGCAAATATATTAAAGTTTTGTGTCATTAACATAATGTTTGAATTTGCCTGAAAGGTTAGATCTCTTTATTACTACTTCTCAATTATTTAGCGACTAAAGAGGTAACATTTGGGAGGATTTACACAAGCTATAGAAATTTGGCAGAATATGAAAATTACAGAATAATTCAAAGCATTTATTAAAATTTATTCATAACACTAAGTTGTTTGAATTAGGAAGTGGATAATTTAACTCTTGTATAAATTATCCAATTAGGTATAAACTTACAATGTTTCTAAAGTAGAAACATAACTGAAACATAAAACTGATCATTTTCATTGTCAACTATGAAACTTAAAACTATATTTTGACTAAAATAGAAGTAGAATATTTCAGTTTACCTCAGTGATTTCAGAATGAATTATTTAATTGAAAGGTACCTGGAAGAATAAAAATAAGATTAAAGATTTCTTTTCCAAAACAAAAGAAAAGGAAAGATTTTAAACTCTCAGTAGTAACTGATAGATCTCTAGTGAAGACAAACCTGGTGAGCTAGAATTTCAGAATTCTTTTTTCAGAAGTGAAATAGGTTCCTCATATGGACGTTGACTCCATATTCTGAGAATAACTCCTTTCCATTGTCTACTTTTATCTTTTTAGAGGTTATTTCTTCTCTGTCATCCCTATTGCCATAAATGAAATTTGAGAGTAGATTTCTCCCTAGCAGCTGCCCATTTTACTGTGGACTTTCTGTTGCTCATGATTGGAATCTAGGCTTTGGAGACTGAAAATATACATAGGTGCATTTGGGATTGAAAAACACATAGTCTAGAATTGCAGTTTCTTTGATAACACAGTCTTCTCAAAACACATTCAGTATTTCGTCTATTTACTTGTGGTTGTCACTGTGTGCCAGTAACCATACCCAAACTTCTATTTTGGATTTAGCAACTTTGTTTATTCCTTATTACTCACTGGCTCCCTTGGATAGCCTTACATTCTAGTTCTTGAGAGGCAGCTAGGTGACAAAGGCAGCTAGATTTTTCAATCCTGTGAAGCTGCAAATTGTTGAATCTTTCTTTATGTATCTCATCACTTGAAAATTCTAACCCAGGTTTGTCTGTTATATGTAATAATTCCTGTGATGGCCAATCTTGATTGTCAACTTGATTAGATGGGAAAAGCACAGAAAAGATGAGTAATACACACCGCTGGGTGCACCTCTGAAGGCATTTCCATAGAGCATTGACAAAAGGGGGAAGATCCCTCCTAAATGTGGACAGCACTTTCCCATAGACTGGAGTCCTGAATGGAATAAAAAGGGGAAGAGGAGAAATCCTGCTAGTGCAACCATTCTCTCTCTCTTTGCTTTTGGCCTGCCATGAGGTAAGAGGGTTCCCTCTACAGCACTGTTTCACCATGATGTACTGCTTCACTCCAGGTCCACAAACATGGAACCCTGTGACCACGGACTGAAATCTTCCAAAATCATGAGCCAAAATAAATTTTCCCTCCCTCTAAGTTGTTTTCTTGGGCTGGGATTTAGCTAAGTTGGTAGAGCACCCCTCTGTAGTAGCTGAGGTCTCAGGTTCAATTGCCAGCACTTCAAACATGGGAGAAGGACATGGCAATCCACTCCTGGGGCAATCCTGAAACAATCAGCCATTGAAAACCCTATGACGGTGGCTATGAGTTGGACTTGAATCAATGGCACCTGTCAACAAGAAGAAGTTGTTTTCTTAGTTATTTTGTCACAGCCATGAAAAGTCGAACACACTTCCTTAAAAACAGCAGGAAACTGGTAAGGCATGTCAACATTACTATTTTATGCAACTAATTCCCTTAAAACTAAAAGCAATATGGGACATTCTCCTGAGTTGTAGATGACAGTTTTAACAAACACTTTTTCAAGGCTTCACAAGGTCCCAACCTGTAACATCAGATTCTCTGTACTTGTTACCTAACCAGTAATTTGAAGCCACATCTTTTCAGGGACTGCTACAACAACATGCCATACTCACTTCTAGCTTCCAATATTGTGTCACAAAAGGTTCTGTGCAGGAAATAAGCTCTTGCTATTCTAAGTCTTCAAGGCAGAAAGATGAAGGCAGGGAAGTAGGCTCTTAAAAATCTTGTATATGATGAAGAAGCATGTTCCAGCCTGAGCCTTGAAAAACTTAAGAATATATAAGAGAATTGGCTCCCCAAGGAGCTACTTCCTCTGAGACCACAGCTGGAATAATTTCGTTAACACAGATAGCTGGTATTACTGTCACAGCATCCTGGATACTATGAAGATAAAGATCAGGTAGTTGAAGGCATCATCCAGGGAATATGGAGTTAGATTAAGAAGCCAATGCAACTTTCACTGTTTTTTGACACCATGTATGCTGGAAATGAACATTGAAACCAGCTTCGGGAATTGACTACCTCATTAGCTGATGTGCAAAGGGGTACAGAAGGGTTCACTTTCACTCACTGGCACCATTCAAATCCACATGAATGATCTCCCTTCCACAATTTATGTACAAAAAGAACACTAACTCCAAGGATGAGTAGGAAGATAGTTCAAAAAGATACTACAATGTCTAAAGCAAGGCAATAAAGGACAGAGGCAGAATTCCAAAGATATTCCCTAACATTCCTGCCCTCTAGTTATCCAATCAAATGCTACCGAACCTACTGCTGAGAAGGAATATTTTTTAGATGTAATTAAAGTGAAGAGATTATCCTGGATTATTCAGGTAGGCTTCATCTAATCACTTGGATCTTTAAAGCATGGAAAATTCTGTGGCTGGAGGCAGAAGAGATGTTGAAGAAGGAAAAGTTAGAAAAATTAAAAACTTGAAAAAGTTTCAACCTGCTATTGTGTCTTTGAAGATGGGGAAGTGAGTCCACCCAACAAAGTAAGTAGCAGTGACAAGAAGCTGAGAAAGACTGTGGCTGGCAACCCACAAGGAAACAGGAACCTCAGTCCTATGACCAAAACAGGAATTTGAATTCTGTGAACAACATGCATGAACTTTGAGACAAATTCATGCTCAGAACTTCCAGAAAGGAATGCAGCCCTGCCGATTCCTTACTCTTATTCCCAGGACTTTTTAAACAAACTGAGCTGAGCCATTCTGTGCTTCTCATTTACAGAATGTAAGGTAATAATTAGTGTTGTTTTAAACCACTTAAGTGTTTGCTAGTTAGTTATGCAAGCAATAGAAAACTAATACACCAATAAGCTATCAAAACATTATGTACACACATTCAACACAGAAAAACAGGTAAGTGAAGAGGATTTGGAGAACAGATAAATCAATTTCTTCCAGAAATTTTAAAGAGAACTCCTGAAAGATGATATAGTCTGTGTAGGGCTTCTTGTTGTGGGATGCCATTGAGTTGGGTCCCACACATTGTGACCCTGCATATAACAGAACAAAACACTATCAGATCTTGTGCCATACACACATCATTTGTTTGTTTGGTTGGTTGCTTGCTTAAGCCCATTGTTGCAACCACTGTTTCTTCTCATTTTGAGTCGTGTCACATCAGCAAACAAAGGTCCCAGGGAATTATTCCTTTCTTGTCATTAAGATGCATTCTACTTTGAGGAGGCAATTCTTCCCCAATCATCTTTTGATGCCTTCTAACTGAGCTCATTTTCCTGCGCTATATTTAATAGTGCCTCTCTGCTAAGCATAGGGTTTTCAGTGGCTAATTGTTTGGGGAGTGGGCTGCCAGGTCCTTCTCCCTAGGGTCTTATTCTAAAAGTTCTGCTGAAACCTGTCCACCATGGGTGGTCCTGATGGTGTCTGAAATGCTGGTGGTATAGCTTTTAGTATCACAGCAACATACAAGCCCCCACAGGATGACAGCTCACAGATACCTAAGGCTTAAATAAATATAAGTGGGTGCATAGTGGAGGAAATTTTACAGGTTAGAAAAATAGGCTATGATAGAAGTTATCCAAGAGACTATGAATTGGATCAGCCTTTCTGGAGCAGAGGATGACCTAGTTGATGCTGAAGGATGAAACTGGGAGGAAAAACTTAGAGCAGAGTGCAGAAGGTCTACAGTAAAAGCCCTCACACATTTCAGAGAAAAGATTCACATTACATTACAAACACTCAGGTGAAATGTGAGACCTACAGGTATACACCTATAAAATAAAAATCTGCTAAAAGTTTTTCTCATAATATTTCTGCCTACATGGCTGATCATTCAATTTTCCCTGTTTCCTCTGCAGTTTCCTTCCAATCTTGGAAATCTTAATTAGAAAACAAGTTTCTTAATTTTCCATATATAAACTTCCTGCTGACATCTGCCTATTGGTGCCTTATATCTACCTAGTTTTACTTACGGCTGTATCTATACAGTTACATAAATGAATCAACCCACATCAAATAAGATAAAACCATCTCCTTGTCCATGCCTGCCAGAGATCAAGAAAGCAAAGCTAAGCTTTTGTTCATTTGCATATTGACATTTTTAGCACATGGATACCATCTTCCTCCATAATAAATTGCTTGTGTATTATACAGTAAGTTCCATCACTCAATGTTACTTCATTCAGTTGTTTATTAGGCAGGAGCCAGATTTTATTCAAGCATGTCTGATTAATCCTTTTTCTTTAAAAAAAAGTCTCCATATTTTTCCATCCCACTTTCATCTACAAACAGCTTTCATTTTCCCAATAATGTCAATATGACTAGAATATCCACACAATTTGTAAGTGCATTCACTTTGGCTTGCCAGTTGTAGAAAGCTGGTGCTAGATAAGCATCTGTAAACTGAGAAATACAATCACAAAAATAAACAAACACATGCAAAGCCTGTTTGCAAGTTGGTGGATGCCTGCAGAGCTGCCATCCTCAGATGATGCATCCAGCTCACTCATGCCTCCAGTTGGAATAACATTAAACAAAAATGCAAAGAATTCATGTCCAAATTCTCGTGAATGTTAGCAACAAATTCTGGGCACTTCTTTCTTACTTCCCCCAAATGGCAACATTTCGTGCTAAAATAGCTTTTATGAAAAGATATTAAAATTAAAATTTTCATTTAAAATTAGATCATTAAACACTGTATCTCTAACAATTGACTTCATCCTAATCTCAAACACATGCAAATTGGCACAATCTGCATACACAGGAATATGCACCCAGATTTTAAAGCAGACATTTAGCAATTTCAAATCATTATTTTTATTTGGCACGGATTATTCCAAGGTCATATTTGTATAATTTTTAAAAGAGTTGGGGCTTTTTCGATAAAACTGTTTTTAGAAGGATATTGTCTACCATTGCATTAAGTTTTAATATATTAAAGGTACGGATAGAAGATCTGGCTAGCAGAAAAGCCAAAAACAATATTCACTGAAAGTTTCAATAGTCTTGCGTGGTTTTAGTTTTGGTCAGTTTGTACTAATAGCATCAGATAGATTTCTTTTTTCCTTAAAAAAATAGGTCTAACATTGGAGAGAAGAAAAAAAAATACCCTAGAGTTTCATTGCAAAATATCAATTTCCCCTTGTTTGCTTTTGTGTTTTGTTTTTTAATTTTTGTTGATCCTTTACCATACAAAAATTATTCAAATTACATGCATTTAAGTAAGTAAAATCACAACTAGAGAACAGGTCACCCTATAACAAATCGATTCACAAACTCCATTGTAAAAGCTCTTTTATTTTATCCAAGCACAGTGGCACACACCTGCAGCAACTAGAGGCCAAAGCAGGGGGATTACAAGTTCAGGCCCAGAGGCAGCCTGCATAATTCAGCAAGACCTTGACTCAAAATTAAAAATTCAAAACTAGGCTGGAGGTGCAACCCAGTGGTAAAGTGCTTGTAAAGAATGTGCAAAACCCTGGGTTCAAATCCCAAGTATGGAAAAAAAAAAACCACTTTGTGGTATTCCAATACATATTTCAAACATAACTATCAAAAAACAAAGAACTTTTCTAACATGAAACACAAAGCTAGATGGAAGCTATGTCCCTGTGTCATCTCTTTGATGATGTTCCTCTTGCCTAAATGAGTCTATATGTACTATTAACTCTATCATTCCTAAGTGTATCTTGGGAGATTTGCTTGGTAAAGACTGCAGAATGCATCTTACTTCACAAATTCATATTGTCTTGAGCAACACTACTAGTTAGATACTTGACATTCTTTTTTTTTCCACAGCCAAGAAACAATCAGTAGGAATATCCAGTATCTAAACAGAACAACTAAGAAAAAGTTAATCTTCACTTCTAACTTCCATATATCAGAGAAAACATGCAGTATTTTTCTTTTTGAGAGACTACCTTATTTCACTTAACATGATGATCTCTAAGTCCAGCCATTTAGCTGCTAATGCCAAAATTTCATTCTTCTTTATGGCTATGTGGTATTCCATAGTGTGCGTGTGTATGTGTGTGTGTGTATGTGTGTGTATATATATACACACGTATGTGTTTGCATATATATGTATACATGTATGTGTGTATACACATGCATGCACATACATTTACATATATACACACATATACATACATACACACATGCACACATATATATAATATTTTAAAAATTCATTCTTCTGTTGAAGAAAATCTGGATTGATTCCATAACTTTGGATTGGGAACATTACTACAATAAACTTGCTTCTTTTAAGAGCTGGGAAAAGGCAATTCAGACTTGATTTTCTAGTCAATCTCCTCTGAAATAGTCTCTCCTATCACCTGATAAATCTCTAGTGATGTTCTAAACCCAAAGGACAAAAAAAAAAGTTTTGTTTTATCTTATATTGTCCTAGATAATTAATTTTATAGTTATTACAGAGGAAGCTTAACGTTCTCTGTCCAAGAAAAATGTTAAAGGAGATCCAAAACTATTGTGGATCCCTGAACTGATGACTTAAATAATAGCATAAGCCTTGCGGGGCACAGTGGCGCGTGCCTGTAATCCCAGCGGCTGGGGAGGCGGAGGCGGGAGGATCTCAAGTTCAACACCAGAGGCAGTCTGCGTAATTTAACAAGACCCTGTCTCAAAAAGTAAAAAACAAAATGGGCTGGGGGCGCAGCTCAGTGGTCCAGCACTTGCAAAGCATGCAAGTGTGAGGTCCTGGGTTCAACCCCCAGTACCGCAAAAATAAATAAATAAATAAATAAAAATAATAGCATAAGCCCATGACTAGTCATTATCTCTGGCCATCCCTTCAGTTACCCCTTTTAACATTCTTTTGTGACATTCTTGTAACATTCTTTTCTAAATATTAACTATGTTTACAATGTGCTTGAAGACAAAACTTTATTTTTTCCCCTTTGTGATAACTAGGATGCCACATAATTGGAATTTCCAAACAAATTAATATATTCCTGGAGGGCCTTATCAATAAAAAAGTCAAAATGTTAAGATGCAACTTGGTAAAGTAGAAATCTAAAATAAATTGCCATGTAACCACAAGCAGAGGACATTTTAGTGGATGTCTTCTGTTAGAAAGGCATCATCAACTCCTGTACTACTTCAGAAGGTTTTAGCACAATTGAAAATACAGATGATCTTTGGATAAAAAGTACTGTATTTACGTATAATCCATGCAATTAAAACATAATAATTAAGGTGATATCTGGATTATTTGCATTATAATTTATTCAACAAATTTATTCATTCAAAAATTTTTTTAAATATTCTG
Source organism: Pedetes capensis (assembly GCA_007922755.1). Classification (NCBI taxonomy): domain Eukaryota; kingdom Metazoa; phylum Chordata; class Mammalia; order Rodentia; family Pedetidae; genus Pedetes; species Pedetes capensis. The sequence goes on along the minus strand of VMDO01005699.1, from coordinate 20,401 downwards.
AAGAGCTTATTTAAACCCTGATTTATTTACTCATAATAGATACTATTCAAAGCTTGAAGATGGAGACATGTATTCTAAATTAGGGGCTTAAGAATTTGGGAAAATTTCTGGAAAGTTTCTTTGCTCTTTATTCACTTATTATAACTTCATGCAAAATAGGTTATCACAGTTAATTACCTTCACATAACTTGTGCTGTCAATTGCAAAGAGGATAAAATAGATAAGCTCTATGGAACTTCAAACACCTGAAAGTACCATTTAGAAGAAATGGGGTCGATATGAATTAAGAGAGTAGATATGTTTAGTAACTGGAAATCCTCAAGTGTACTGACTTACAAAGGAATTTACATATGAAATCTACTTAATCGCACAAGTCCTAGACCATTAATTACTGTTATATGTAATTATTACAAAGAAGAGATTCTCACTTTTCTTAATACTTTGGAAATTTGCAATAACCCTATGTTTTTCTTCTAATGAGAAACCTTAGCATGTATTTGTTATCAGATCTCAGAGGAGGCTAAAACTGAAAATGGTTCTAATCTAAGGAAAAATTACAAACTCTCTTTAGATGTGAATTTGGCTTTCTCAAATTCATAATTGTGAACCCATTAGAAGTCTTTCAGACACAGATGAGAAACTTTCCTGGAAAACAAGAGAAGCAGAGAACTCATTCTGTTATCTCAGCCTTCACCATCCACAGAAATATCTACGTATGAGGATCAAATTCACGAGTGCATGAGACATTATAGAGATTTTCAATGTGAGATCCTTAGATCAGTATATAAACCTTGAGGCTCTCAGCTCTGGGTCTGAGAGGTGGATTGTAAGTTCTTACTTAAGTACCGTACCTCAGTGGTGTTTGAGCAGAATAGACCACCTGTCAGGCCCAGAATGTGACCATTAAGAGATCTGCATTGGCACCTAAAGGTTATCATGAAACTCATCTTTCATCTGTGAGTTTCTTTCCTCTCATTTCTTTCTATCTTTTATCAGCAGTGGTACTATTGGAAGATGGCAGAAATGAGACACATAAGCATTTTTCCTCTCAAATGAGCACGTTTCAGAGTTTGGGAGCCATAGACTTCTCACAGAAGTGACTGCAAGCTGTGGGGAACCAGTTTTCAAACACAGCAGGAACTTTAATGAACAGTGGGAATAATATCTCCATGTCTGACTATGAATTCTGAGAATAAAAGGAAGATGACGGCAAATGAAAGATATTGTGGAAAATATGGTTTTAAGTGGAATCTTTGAAATGTTTTTTCTTTAGGGAGGTGGTAGCAATTTGTTACAGCACATGAACCAGCAAACATTGTTTTTATTATGTTCTTATGAATTTGTGATAAGGTGCCAGGGTCTGAACATATGAAAAACAACAATGATAATAGAAAGATTAATGTCCTGAGGAAAATGAAGTAGTAGGTGCTTAGGTGCGCACGAAAGCCTTTCAATAAATTGCTTGTATCTGGAGCTTGTGATCTTTTATTTGATAAGTAGAAAGCAAGACACTGAATAATTCGATTAGACTTTCCAGTATATTTACCTTATTAACAATACCTCATTGAAATTCAAAAGCTGTCCAGAAGTTGAGACAAGAACAAAAGTTAATGGGTGTTCAACTGGTATTTATAGGATGGTAGGAAATAAAAATTTACCGAAAAAGCAGATGTCTAAAGGAAACATATAGATACTCAGTGATTTCTTTTATTAATAATGCATTTCTTCTTTGGTCCTCTCTTTCTTATGTTTTTACTCCACCTACTTCAGGAAACAAGGCACTACCCAGTGACTTCCCTGTACCTCAGGATCTTTTTCTTTTAAATGCCTCTTTCTTGGAGAATAAAAGATTTGACTCTACCACCTTACTGAGGTGTATTTCCCTGATAGCCAGCAAGAAGTGTATGCATGTGCAAGTGATTAACTCTGAATGGGCTTCTAGGAAATATTTGTAAGGAAAATGGAGAAAATAGCAAAATGAAGGTGAAAGAAGCCCAGTAAGGAAAAAGGAGTACCAACTTCAACATAATGTCTTATCACAACTTTGGAGTGTTAATTGTGACTTAGAATGTGTCTTAAGGCAAAGTAGCTGGGCTGCCACATTTGCACTTCAAACTTTGAATATAGACTCCATCCACCACCTACAGCTCTGTTCCAATAGGATCTTTAACTATCTCGAGTTGCTTGCTTTTCTCTCTACCATCTAAACTTTATCATGACCTGAAATCATTCCATCTGTGAAGTCATACAAATATTTCCTTCTTCGTTCTCTTCTATTTCTCTATCTTCAAGGACCCCAGGTACCTACGCCCAGAATTCACCAACACCACCAGGTTGGTGACCCCTCCAACTTTTAGCAGTCATTTCCTCCTATTATTATTCTCCCCTAACTTTCTTAAGACTTAGTAAAATCATTTTAAATGGTATATTTTACTTATTAATAGTGTCTCAATAGGCTATAGTAATAAAATATCCAAGTTTGAATGTCTTTAAACAAGTATCTTCTGCACACTATGATAAATAATCCACCTGAGCCTTCACAGCTGCCTGCCAAATTTATTTTTCTTAATTTATTTCCCAATTTAGCTCATTTTTATCTTCTACTATGGTGAAAGACTTCAAACAATTAAAATGTAGAAAACAACCTGAGGACTTTTCTGAGAGGAAAATATTCATATAACAAATTTGTTCCATAAAACAATAAGAAAATGCCCTCAAAAAAATAAAAAGCAGAGATAATAAGAAAGATAGTTATCCAAGTTAAACTGTTATAACTGAAAAATAATCACTTTAAGGTTGGAAAGACAAGATAGAGGAAATATTTTTCAAAGAAACAAAGAAATTAAATAAAATTTTTATTTTAAAGAAACTAAATATATGGGCAAAGAAAGAAACTAAAAAATATACCCACTTGATTCAGGATTGTACTAATAGAAAAATGGAAAGAAAGGAAAGGAAAAAATAGATGGAAGAAATTTGTTCTACATGTAATCAACAAATAATGGCTAGACTCAAAGAAAATGAGTCTTCACTTCCAAAGAGTCACCTATTCTAGAAAAAAATTAAAAGGAAACTAATCTGTGAAATGAGACACAGGTATATGAAATTCCAGAACACTGAGTATAATACAAAGACTTCAAAATGTTTCAGAAATGCAAAAATGAAATTTGTATACCAAAATTCTGAAAATCAGAATTCCATCTTATTTCTCAAGTAATACTTAGTGCTAAATGATTGTGTAACAGTGATTTCTGGGATAAAATGATTTTCAATAAAAATTCTTCAATCTCTCATTTTAAACTTAAATGAATATTTCCATTTCCATCAATATAAGAAACAAATCATCTGAAAATACACTCAGTTAAAAAAAAATCCTCTGGTGAGCATTTTGTTGTTAGGTGCTGTTGAGTTGAGTTTGACACATAGCAACCCTAAGTATGACAGAAGGAGACACTACCTGACACTGTGCCATGGCTGGCTTTTCTGCTGTTCCCAGGGTTTTCAATGGCTGATTGTTTCAAAAGTGAGCTGCCAGGTCCTTCTCCCAAGCCTATAGCATCTGATATTCCCAGGTATTCCCAGGTGGTCTCCCATCCAAGGACTAAATGGTCTGACCCTGAATAGCTTCTGAGATCAGATGGGATCAGAGGCCAGGGTGGTTCAGCTGTAGACCTATGAACAATTTAGCTAACCTTAAAACTGCTCTAGGGTTACAGATCTCTGGGTGTTACACACACGGAAACACACACACACAAGCATAAATTTTTTCACATATGTTCATTTTCTGAGAAACTGAACATTTAAAAATAACATGAGAAATAGATAATCCCCTGGAATACCTGAAAGACTCAGGAGCAAAATTTCCCAGGAAACACATATCTTCACACTAAGCCACAAATGATTTCTACAGATAAAATAAAATTGAATACAAACTCATGAGCCCCAAATAAGAATTGCAATTTTGCAATTAAAAAATGATACTTTTATAATGCAAATAATTCTGCATGTCAGGAATTCCACCATAGACTATCAGGAAGGGCTCACTTGTAATGTACAGTGAAAAAGCCTCCACTGAGAGGTCTGAACAGCTGGGGCTGACCTCATGGTTGAGGCTGGAATTGTCTAGCATCTCCTCTCACAAGTCTGGCAATTGATTCCAGATGTCAGCTGAGACCTCATTTTTGGCCCTCAGTAAGGGACCTTCACAGGTGTCTCCATGCTTTCTGGACCTCCACTCCAGTATAACAATTTCAGAACAGTCAGACTCCTTATGGGTAGACCAGGGTTCAAATAGTGAATGGTCCAAGAAATAAGGAGAAAGCTATCTTGCACTTTCTGACATAGGTGAGAGTTTGAGTTCTTTGTTGATCAGACATAAAGATGGGGATTGGTTGATAAGAAAATGGTTGGGTGAGACTCTCCTGAGGAAAAGAGTGAAAGAAGTCAAAGGAGACTGTGATCATTATAAGATGGCAATGCAGCTCTGACTCCTTAAAAGAGAGAGAGAGAGAGAGAGAGAGAGAGAGAGAGATGGGAAGAAGGATAGACAGACAAGCGTTTGAGACTGGAAAACAATTCAAAGAATGTTACCAGGGTGGAGATCTGGCTGTTAACAGAGAGCTGGCTGCAAAATGCCAGTCATTGTTCTCTTTTATAAAGCAATTTTAATACAAATCCTAAAGAAACTTTGATGGTGGCATATGTAGAGTTGGAGAAGAAAGCACCCTGTGTGCCAGTGCAAGCAGGCTGGGGATGTACACTGGACGGGGACAGAGAGGTGGAAAGATAAAAGGAGAAAGTTCTGCTTTCTGAGATGCTGTTGTTAGGTGCTTTGGAGTCGACTTATAGCAACCCTCATAGGGTTTTCAATGGCTCATTGTTGCAGGATTGCTTTGAGAGTGGACTGTCATGTCCCTCTCTCATTTCTGTGGTGCTGGGAATGGATCCTGTGTCCTCAGAGAGTGCAGAGCAGCACTCTACCAACTGAGCTAAACCCCAGCCAGCTTTCTGAGATAGAAATCAGAAAGTGGTCAGGTCTAACAGTGAAGGTCCATGAACTGCTGCATTTATACATCTGAAGTAGAGGTCAGGAAATGTGCAGGCCCAGCATTGAGGCTGTGGGCATCTCTGAGCATTTGCAAACAACTGTGAACATCTCTTGGTATCTGCTGACATCTGCAGACATTTGCAGAAAACACAGACATCTTCAGACTTCTGTTGACCATTCTAGACATCTGCATAAAGGGGTGGGCTTCGGCGGTTTCCAAGTCCATCTCTCATTAAGGGGCTTGCCTCTTTTTGATCTTCACTTCAGGTGTGTCATACATGTTCCACATTTCAGCTTAGGCTGGCCTCTTTGGGTTGTAAGATAAGCTTTCCTCTTTATTGCATGAGGGTTCTGGATCCCCTTTTGACTCCACACACGGAGGCACCTGTTGTCTTCGTACATAAAGGGAGTTACTGGACACCAACCACGACTTAGTGTAAAAATGTTACTGGCTACAGACCAGGCCATTTATAAAACTTTCTATCAGCAACTTTGCTGATTCTGAGGATTTTTTTCTATCAGGGAAGTACTGACCACCAATCACACCATTTGTCTCAGAAGAAGCTCACATTGCTATTCCTGTCTCAAAAGCTGCCTGGGAAGCAGATGGCTACACGGGCCCCTTTATTCCCTTTCTTCCTTCCTAGCATTCCCTACAAGGAATGTTTCAGGCAAGCAGATCCGGAGTCTTTGAGTCAGTTACCCGATAAGAGTCCTGAGTTTGGTAGAAAGGGGTCTACCTTAGTATCCCTGATGCCTTAGTCTTCTCTGACTGCAATAGAATGCATAAATGTCATAGAAAGTGTGGCATCAATGGCAGAGACGTATTTTCTCATCACTCTGAGGACTGTGAAATCCAACTTCAGTTTCTGGTGAGGATTTTTGTTCTGACTTGCAGATGGCTGCTCTGTCATTCCATGGCATTTCCTCTGGGACTATAGAGAGAAAAGGTGTAGAGAGACACAGAGAATAAAATCTCTCTCTCTCTCTCTCTCTCTCTCTCTCTCTCTCTCTCTCTCTCTCTCTCTCTCCCCTTCTCCCCACTTCTTATAAGGCCACTAGTCTTACTGGTTTACAATCCCAGCCTTTCACCTTCATTTACCACAATCAATTCCTAAAGACCCTATTTCCATATATGGTGACATTGGGGATTAGGACTTAAGCATATGAATTTTATTTTTCAAGGGATACAATTTAGTCTATAAGAATAAACAACAGGAATCTCTTAAGGAAGAAGACTATCCAGGAAAGACTCAGATTAGTGCTCTAGCATAAAGACAGGAAGCTAGGAGAAGAGTAGGGCTGCATCTTGTAGGTGCATCTGAGAATGCAAAGAATTCTGTAAGGTAAAGTTCCTCTCAGCACAACAGGACGATTTGGAAAGGAGTATGCATAATATGCCTTCTGCAGCCATCCTACCCTGGTGTCTGATCCCATCTGATCTCAGAAGCTAAGCAAGGTCAGTCCTGGTTAGTCTTTGGATGGGAGACGGCCTGGAAATACCAGCTGCCATAGGCTTGAAAAAAGGACCTGGCAGCCCAATCCTGAGACAAACAGTCATCAAAAACCCTATGAATAGCAGAGAAGCACTGACAACAATGCTGTTCATGGCACAGTATCGGCTAGTGTTTGTTGAGCATAGGGTCCCTGTGAGTCGAACCCGACCTGATGGCACTTAACAACAACATGAATAGTGTAAATCTAACAGAACCTATTCTTATGTTCTTAACAGACCAGTGCCACTTACCAGTCAATTTCTTGCTACCATTATTTCTTTATGAATAAAATAAATATTAGATAATATCACATTAGTACAAGCATTTTCACTCAGAACAAATGAATTTATGATAAATTGCCATATCAAATAGCAAAAAAGGAAATCTTAACATATTAAAACAGACTGTAAAATGGAAAAGTGCTATGAACATAATAATAATAAAACTGTCTTTGGTATCATGGTCTACATGAAGGTATGCTTTCATAATCCTATAACTTTCCTGTACTTTTATATTTTTTTCTTCAGTTACAAAATATAAAATGAATTTACCAATCATCTTATCTGAGTATTTAGCCTTTACATTATATGTAGCAAGTTGGAAATTTATGTGGTTTATTTGAAGTAGTTGCTATTATTTTTTTTAGGTGCCATCAAGTCAGGACCAACTCATAGAATCCCTATGTACAACAGAATGAAACACTCACCAACACTGTGCCATGCCTGGCACTATTGTCAGTGTTTCTCTGGTATTCATAGGGTTTTCAGTGGCTGATTGTTTTTTGGAAGTGTGCTCTCAGGTCTTTCTTCCAAATCTATATCACCTGATATTCCCAGGTGCTCTCCCATCCAAATACTAAGCAGGCTCAATCCTGCTTAGCTTTCAAGATCTGATGGAATCAGATGCCACGGTGGTATGGCTATAGGCCACTTGGAATAATTAATGGTTCATAATTCTAGCCTTAATTCTATATGATATTACCTTTATTTAAACAATAATTCACTTTGTGAAATTGAAGACAAATTTTACATTTGGTTCTGATATTTTTTCAAAAAGAGAACAAAATAGAAAATATGTTCTCCAAGGAACTTTTCTCTAGGTCACCTCACCCTAGACTTGTATTATCATCTAGACAAGGACCATTTCACAAAAAGAAATGAAATCCTTACCCGAGCTATATAAATATCCCCAGTGAACATTTGCTCCTGTGGTGTCCTTCACACTCAAGCCTTAGCACTGACAATCTGGTCACTTCTTGGGAGTTGGTGATGCCCCCAGGTCACGGTAAGAGGCCTGGCAACATTCCAGCTCACATAATTGTACCCTTCCTAATTAACATTTCCTTATATTTTCAATTAAATATAACACTTTATTTTATCAAATCCCTATGTGCCAGCTGCTATATTCTAGTTGTTCTTCACATCATGCCAGGTAAAGTTTCCAAAGTCTAAATTTGCAACGTGAAAGACCCTATGTAAATGCAAACCATAATCAATTCCATCATGGACCTAGCTTTGAGAATTTATGAGGAGGCTGCAGACCTCCTCATAATGAAGCTCATAATGTTGGAAATTTGCCTGGAATGGTATATCAGTATTGTCCAAAATTTGGTTGTCAAATGAGTTTTCCTGTTTTTTTTTTTTTTTTTTTTTAATTAGAAATTTTTAATGTACATCATAATGTGATTCATTTTGACATGATTTTCGTTGTGACAATTTTCATATATGCAATTTGATAAGCATTATTCATATAGGTTACCCCTTACGCTCCTCTATGTTTTCCTGTTTAATGGAAAGGATAAAAAATTTTATACCAAGGAAACAGATTCTGGATAGTTTGGTGGTATAGGAAGTGAATGATGAAAGAACATTATGTAAACCTGGAAAAGCTCCCTAAAAGCCACCTGGTTTTAAAGTAATTATAGCAAATAACAAAGTACAGATTAGCTCACTGGTGAATTAGCCCCTATATATTTCCAACTGAAAGGAAATAACATAGCTTTAATAAAAAAATCTCATCAGTATTTCTGGTCTCATAGAATAACAGCATTAAATCATGTGACTATCTGTATAAAGAAATCTTTTTCAGAGTGTAAACACCCGCACTTTAAAATATGTAACAACCCTTTGTTCAACTTAATTCTCCCAGTTGTGTGCGTGCGTGTGTGTGTGTGTGTATAATCACTAACTGCAACATTTTATGGTGACTTTCCCCTCTTTGTTGTCTTTTAATAATACTAAATATACAAGCAAGTAAGTTGGATGCAAATATCCCATTTTATTTGTTCTTTGTGTCATGTCTGGATTTCCTTTAATTTATAGCATAAGACCCTAAACTTTTATTTCTATGTTTTGTAGTTGCACTTAGGGCACAAATGCACATTAAATGAATATATACAGATGAAAAATACCTGGCCCTGGGACTTAACTGATTTGAGTTATCACAGACAGCTAATGGAAATACCAAATCAAATTGTAAGTTTTCTGGCTCTGTGTATAGTCAGCTTTTCTGCTCCATTGTGAAATTGCTCTCTAGAGAGGAGATTTGCTCTCACCATCAACGGCTGCCCTTTGGCCCACCTTTCTGTATGGGATATATCATGAAATACAATGTGCCATTTCAACCTAAAATCATTTCAGTGCTCTGAAAATGAAACTTTTTTGGGGGAAAGGGGTTGCAGGAATATCCTATTAATACATAAATCCACAGCATCAGTAGGTATATTCCTGGCTAACTAGGAAAGATATGAATAAAAGTATATTAAGCTTCTCTTATTGTTGTTAGGGGCCATGGAGTCAGGTCTGACTTATAGCAACCGTAAGTACAACAGAAGGAAACTATACCTGACACTATTCCATGCCCGGCACTGTGTCAGGGCTTCTCTGCTATTCAAAGGGTTTTTGATGGCTGATTGTTTCAGGAGTAGGCTACCAGAACTTTCTCCCATTAAGCTTTTAGGAAGAATATAATCAAGAATCTTATAACCACCAGCTGCATCTGAATGCTGGCCATTTGCAGCACAGTAGTCCTCTGGCTAATTACAATGTAGTTATAAGCAGTATTCCCTCTTGGCATAGGACAGAGCCTGGCAGAGTAGAGAGTCCATACACATTTAATGATGTCAATTGTCTTGCTTTATGAGATTCTGAACTTTCTAACATGCTTTGACAGTCACTCAATAATAAAGGACCTGTTTTTGTTTGTTTGTGTGTTTGGTTTTGCTTTTCCACTTAGGAAATGTTGCAGTCTTGGAGAACAATCTGATTTTAATGACAACTGGGAACATGTAACACCTATTGGAGAAATAAAATTCAAGAAGGGGAAAACCCGGTTTACAAAGGGCCTATATTCCTGACATATACAAGGATGCAGAAAATTAGAAAGGGAAATTGTGTTTTTAGGTAACATGGTTTACCTTGTGTGGGCCTTGAAACAAGCCTCTGAAATATAGACTAATACCTCTAACATAAAGCTAGAAAGTACATTCCAGAAATATTTTTTAAAATGGAATTCACAAAACATCTTTTTTTAGCCTCAAACTCTTGATTTCATAGTTTATCCTGTTGATAATGAAACACACAGGGCAATATTAAGATGGAAGTTCAGGAAGTGTATGCCAATCATAATTTAATAAAGTGATTTTTTTAAAAAGTATGTAGGAAAATGCTGTTGAATGGAGAAGATTGAAGTACAACATAAGAAAAGAAAATTGAGATGAAATGCCAGGCAGAGTAAACATCTCCCAAGGTTGAAATAGCAGAGCTCAATACTTCAGATCTGCTCACGTCAAAACTAGGAAATGTTAGTTTGGAAATCCCTATGAACATTAGTGGGTTGCTTTGGCTTTCCTCAATATACCCTCCCTAGCTGGGTGAGAATGGGAAATAACAAATTTGAGGGATTCCAAAAATGGTAGCATTGAGTTTCACGTGTGCTGTAAAAACTTTTTTAAAAGATTAAAATTCCAAAGATTCCTCATCACTGAGAGAAAAGGAAGTAGAACTTTGACTATTAGCTCAAAATCATTAATTTCTAACCCTGGCTTAGAGATACAAAAATAAATATTGTTATCTGGACGTCAGTCTCAAAGATTCTGATTTTAATTTGTTTGCAGTGGAAGAAAAAATCAAATTTGGGTTTTTCCCTTTTTTCTTTTTAATTCTATTACTGATTTCCATCTGAAGCTAAGTTTTAGGACAACTGGTAAAGCTTCCCTTCACTATGAAAGGATAAGGTAACTTCGTTGGATATTTCAGAGCCCTGAAATGACCATGAATACCGTCACTGATATTTAGAAACTGAGCCAAGCTGGGCAGTGGCAAACATCTGGCTTCCCAGCTACAGGGGAGGCTAGGCAGGAGGATTAGATCACAAGATCAAGGCCAGAACCAGACTGCATAACTTACTGAGACACTGTCTCAAAATAGAAAAAAATTAAAGAGGGCCAGGGATGCAGTTTAGTGGTAGAGTACTTTCAAAGTATGTATGAGGTCCTGAGTTTACTACCCCAGCTGGTAAAAGAACAAAAACAAACAAAATAACCCTGAAACTTTGATAGTAATAGACTCAAAACTACATTTAAAAAAATAGAAAGCCATAAGAGATAATTCTAAATTACAAAGAGACACACAAGAAAATACATCCCAATTTTGAAAAAGAAATTTATCTACATGCAATTTTTAAATGAACATCTGATCTGAGCCAAAGAGATAAGCATGTTTTTAACTTATAAAATCTAGCAGAAGTATATGAAAGTAAAATTAAAGGTATGCAACTAAAGACCAAAAACTTGCTCTTATAAAATATTGATATTTTTCTTTGTCTTCTTATGTTCTTTGATGAGGAAATGTCTAAACTTCTATTGAGGATCATGGTAATGGAGGTGAAAGAGAAATTAAGGAATATTTGACATTAAAAGAGAGAAAAAGACTTGCCAACTGGTTTGGTATATGTAATTAATTTTCAAAAATATGTATTTATTTTTACTGCACAAGAAACTATCCTAGAAACCTAAAATTCTTTACTGTTAATAAGATACTGAAGGCACATATTAGTTACTATATCTCCAAACATTTTAGCAGAGTTCAAACAATTTTTAAACTCTTTTGCATTGCAAGACAAATAATCAGATTTAGGCTTCTACTAAGATTATCACAGTTTACATATTTGGTTTTTGAAGGATCACTTTTAGAAAATCACCAAACACCAGAAATATTAAGATTTTAGTAACAAGTGCTTACATTTGTAACTATATTTCATTCAATATAGCCCTGCAAATTAATATGCCCTGCCTGATGAGAGAAAGTTCAACCAAAATACTTGTAAACAATTGACATTGTTCACTGTAAGAAACTCTACTAACCAAGCATTTGAAAGTTGTATTAATTCTTCCTGAATGTTAAGTTTTCTTGGTTGTTTATTTGTTATAATTAGTGGACTACTTTATAAATTCTCTCAGTGCTGCTATATGTTGCTTCCTCCCATTAGTCATGAGTGGACTGGAGCAGTCAGTAGAGGAAATTGAATTATGACAGAAGCAAGGAAGAGTGTAGCTATTTCTTTCTTGCTAAAATACAACTTTTTCTTTTTAGCTGATGATACGGAATTAGGAGAATTGCACGATGAAAAAAATTGTGCTACTCATCCAAATGGGCTGTTTATTTTTAACAGAAGTTAATAAAATATCTCATAGTTTCCATGCTAACATTATAAGTCATTTTGAATGTTTCATTCTACTTGAAATTTCAAATAATGTACATATTTATAAATATTTCCTTTCTAAAAGCTTTTCTGACTAAAACTTTACATAGCTAGACTGTGTTGTAATCTCTAATTGTTTTAAGAAGAAGCAAGCACTTTTAAAATTTATCTCTACCACCAGATGAAGTCTACTGCAGGATCTTCAATAACATCCATGATTACATTGGGATGCATTTTTTAAATACTAAAATTACAACAATAAATAGATAATAAGGAAAGATTAATTCCAAAAGTCAAAAAAATCTGCCTAAATATATAACATATTCTAACTGTGAAGATACATTCATTTTTTGAATTCTAAATTCTAGGTATTAAGAGAAACATTAGAGAAAAAGAGATTAGGTTTAAGTCTTGTTTTGCCCCAAATTTTGTGCATTTTACTAGCCAAGAAACATACAATATCTACTTTGGTTTATTCTTTTAATTATTTACTATGCAAATAAGAAGGCTAGCAGAAGGAAAAGCAGGTGTCCCAAGGAGAAGATATGTGTGATAAACATCAATGATGTAAGTGTAGATAAAGAGAAATGAGCAAAAGGAAGGGACAAGAGAGGAAAACAAGAGACAAAAGTCTAAAAGAACAAGAGATAATAGGTATGTGAAATTGAGCTTTTGCTTTGAGTAAGGAGAAAAGCTACTGACAGTAAAAAGAATGATGAATTCATGTTTAAGGCATATGTCTGGCTCTAATATGGAAATAGTCTCAAAAAAAGATGAGGAAGTAAAAGAGGCATTGAAAGAAGTCAGGCCCTATTTCATTTGAGCAGGAGAAATTACATGGTGCCATACACATTAGTAGAAGCAGAAGCAGAAGAAAGGAGAATAATTTGGGGTCTCCTATTTGGTTCTCAAAGGCTTGATTTTGGAAAATCACCAAACCACAGGATATATGAAGAATTTAGTAATAACACTTACATTTGCAACTGTTTAATGATAGAGCCATTGTTGCTATTGTTGTTAGGTGCCACCAAGTCAGGTCTAATTCATAGTGATCCTATGAACAACAGGAAAAAAAAAAACACTCCCTGATTCTGTGCTATGTCAGGCACTATGTCAGTACTTCTCTACTTTCATACGGTTTTCAATGGTTTATTGTTTCAAAGTTGCTTCAAAAGTGGGTTGCTATGTCCTTCTCCCCTTTTTGTGGTGCTGGTGATCAAACTTAGGGCCTCAAAGAGTCCAGGGCAACTCTCTACCTACTGAGCTAAAACCTATAATAATGGATTGGGTTGTGAGGAAAAGAGGATGCCCAAATACCAGACTCTTGGTCAAAAGAGCTAAATGTGTTAAGTTATCCTTTAAAAGATGAAAACAAGTGAAAGAGGCTTAAGAAAACAGTCAAGACTTCGTTTTTAAATATGTTGATTATGACATGTTTATTAAATCTTTTTGGCAGTTAGATTTACATAAGGCTGAAATTGGGAAAACAGTGAAGCTTTGAGATAGAAAATTGGGACCCATCAGCATGTAGATGTAATTTACATCCATGAAATACAATAATCTAAGTAAGAAAATGAGAATAGAGAAGTTTAAGAATTAAGTTATAGAGCATGTCAATGATGAAACATTGAGAAAAATAGGAAAAAAGAGCAAAGGTGCCCTGGTAAAAAACAGATTGTGAGGTGGTGAAATAGCATGTAGAATGATGTTTTGGGACCAAGTGAAAGAAGTATTACAGGCAAAAGTATCTGATCAATTGCTCTGAATGTTAATAGTTGAATAGTATAGGGGCAAGGTTTGGGCTAACCTAGATTAAATCAGACTAGGCAATTTGAAGCTCATGAGGGACTATGAGAAAGTTGATTCAGTGGAACAGAAGAGACAAAAATGTGATTAGACTAAATCCAAAGGACAGTGAAAGGAGAGGAAATAGAAGAGGTAAGAATAGATTATCCTTTGAGGATTTTATCTGCATACAGGAGTAGAATAACAGGGGAAGATAATAGAGGTGGTTGTGAGATGATGAAAAGATGACTGAGTTTTTGAAATGATTAGGACTTTTCTATGATGGAAAAAAGAGAACTGGTACTGAAGGAAAACTGTTGAATCAAGATGAAGATCAAAGAATTATCAGTACAATATCCTTGAATAGGTAAGGGTAGATGAATCCAAGTGCATGTGTATAATCATACATCATTGTGGATAGTATAGAACATTTACCTAGGGAATAATATGGAAAACGGTGTGTATGTGCTCAGATGCCTGTAAGTAGATGGGTGTAGGAATAAAGCATACAAAAGTCCTCTATGTATTATCTCACATATTTTTTCAGATCTAGAAAATGAAGCCAAATGGCAAGTAATGAAGAAAAGAAAATTGGTAGGAAGTATGAGGAAAAAGGGAAAAGTATGAAATGTTCAGCTAAGACCTTAATGTCCAAAGTGTTGAATTTGTATGGCTAGACACTTATAAAAGGAACTACAAAGGAAGCCTGCAACCATACCACTGTGGTATCTGATCCCTTTAGATCTCCAAAGCTAAGCAGGGTCAGGCCTGGTTAGTACTTGTATGGGAGACCAATGGGTAATACCAGGTGCTATAGGTGTGGGAGAAAGGCCTGGCAGTCCACTCCCAAATAATCAGCCATTGAAAATCCTATGAATACCAGAAAAGTACTGACAATAGTGCTGGGTATAGCACAGTGCCAGAGAATGTTTCATCAGTTGTCCATAAGGTCACTATGAGTTGGACACAGACTCAGTGAAACCTAACAATAACAACTCCAGCCCTAAAGTGTAAAACAATTCTTTCCTCTACATGTCTATCAGTTTTTAGTACTGTGGGGGCTAGCATGTTGCTATGATACTGAAAGCTATGCTACCAGTATTGCAGATACCAGCAGGTTCACCCATGGTGAACAGGTTTCACCTGAACTTCCAGAGGATCTGTCCTGAAGGACAATGCTCTCAGTGACAGAATAATATCCATAGGCTTATAAGAAAGGCCAGTTAACATGACTGTTATTCAATTTTTGCACCTAACACACAGGCCACAAATGAAGATAGGAAAGGTTTTTTACCAACTCCTACAGTTTGAAATAGATCAAACATATAATCAGAATCTACTGATAATTACTAGTGACTGGAATGCAAAAGTTGGAAACAAAGAAGAGTGCTCAGTAGGTGGTAAATATGGCCTTAGTGACAGAAACAATGCTGGAGATCACATGATAGAATTTTGTCATACCGATAAACTTTTATTTGCAAATATATTTTTCACCAACATAAACAGAGACTATACACATGGAATCCACTAGATGGAACATACAAGAAACAAATTGACAATACTTGTGGAAAGAGATCATGAAAAAGCTCAATACCAAATTTTAGAAAAAGGTGATATGTGGATTGTGGGTCAGGCCATAAATTGATCATATGCAGATTCAAATTGAAGCCAAAGAAAATTAGAGCAAGTTTATGAGAACCAAGGTATGATCTTGATTATATCCTACCTGAGTTTAGAGACAACCTCAAGAAAAGGTATTGATGCTTTAGACACTAATGATTGAATACCAGATGAGTTCCAACATGATATCAAAGACAATATTCATGAGGAGAGCAAAAGGTTAATTAAAAGACAGGATAAAAGAAAAGACCAAATTGCATGTCAAAAGAGACTCTGAAACTTGCCCTTGAATGTTGCTTGAACAGTTAAAAGTAAAAGCAAGACCTGATGAAGTTAAGGAACTAAATGGAAAACTTCAAAGGGCAGCTCAAGGAAACAAAATCAAATAATATAATGATGTGCAAAGGCCTGGAGATGGAAAATCAAAAAGAAACAACATGCTCTGTTTTTATCAAGCTTAAGGAATTGAAGAAAAACTCCAACCTCAGGTGGCAATAGAGAAGGGTTCTAGAGGGAAAACATTAAATAATGCATGGAACATGAAAAGAAGATGGAAGGAATAAAGAGACATTATACCAAAAATAATTGATGGAAGATCAACCATTTCAAAAGATTGCATATGATCAGGAAGCAAAGGCACTGAAGGACAAAATGGAAGCTCCCTTGATGGAATTGGTAAAGCACAAGGCGCCAAGAATTGAATACCAACAAAGATGTTTCAACAAACAGATGAAGCACTGGAGGTACTAAACTGTTTATGCCAAGAGATTTGGAAAACAGCTAACTGTGAATTGAAGATATACATATTTGTGCCTATTCCCAAAAAAGGGGATTCAATTGAATGTGGAAACTATGAAATGATATCATTTCTATTACACACAAGCAAAATTTTGCTAAAGATCATTCAAAAGTGACTATAGCAGTATATGGACAAGGAACTGCCAGAAAGTCAAGTCAGATACGGAAGAGGCCTTGGAACTTGAAATATCACTGCTGATATCAGATATTAGTTGAAAGCAGAGAATACCAGAAAGATGTCTACATATGTTTTACTGACTATGCAAAGGCATTTGTCTGTGTGGACCATAACAAATTATGGATAACACTGTGAAGAATGAGAATACTAGAGCACTTAGTTGCACCCATGAGGAATTTATAAACAGACCAAGAGGCAGTTGTTCAAGCAGAACAAGGAAACACTGCCTGATTTGAAGTCAAGGAAGGTATGTATCAGGGCTGTATCCTTTCACCATACCTCTCTATGGGGAGCAAATAATCCAATTTGCTGGAATTTATGAAGAAGAATGTGGCATCATGATTAGAGGAAGACTCATTAACACATGCATTATGTAGATGACACAAGTCTGCTTGCTGAAACTCAGGAGGATATGAAACATTTGCTAATGAAGATCAAAGAACATGGCCTTCAGTATGGATTGCATCTCCACATTAAGAAAACAAAAATCCTGAGTAAATTGTGTTTAATATCTGTGCATGGTGGCGCCACCCATCTGAACATCTGGGCCAGACCAGGAGGTGCGCACCCCACAAGGATGGCTGGACTTCATCTGATTTAGTTTAGACATGTTGTCAGGAGGGACCAATCCCTGCAGAAGAACATCATGTTGTAAAGAGTAGCAGGTCAATGAAAAAAAGGAAGACCCTCTTGTAGTTGGTTTGACACTGTCTGCAGCAATGGCTTAAACATAAAAAAGATCATGTGCCTGGCACAAAATTGGGAAGTGTTTCATTATGTCATGCATATGAGTCAGTTCCACCTCAATAGTACCTAACAACAAGACACAAGGAAAGACTTCTATATGTTTGCATAAGGACTATCTCAGACCTTTCACTTAAAACCAATATATGCATTTGTAAAGTGAAATTTTATAATACTTGACAAAGAAAAATTTTCATAACAAAAGAATTTTACGGAAGATGTAAGCAAAATAATCAGAAGAAACACTAAAGAACAATAAGTGTTCAAATTCTCATCAGCTAGAGTAGAGAATACCCACAGAGGAGGGCCATGTCTGAGTTGCATGGCTAAATTAATCCAAGTATATAGATTATGGTAGACTGCCTTTTAATAACTTTTCAAAAATTATATTGAAATATCAAACTTGTTTGCCAAAATTGTATTGTCTTCAAGGAAAAAACAAGACTCTTTAATGGAAAACAACAAAATTCAGCACAAAAATATTATGACTTTAAGCAATATAAACACTTGACAGGCAAGAAGAAGATGAAAAAGGAAGAAGAAGAAAGAGAAGAAGAAGGAGAAGGAGAAGGAGAAGGAGGAGGAAGAGGAAGAGGAGGAGGAGGAGGTGAAGGAGAAGGGGAAGAAGAAGAAAGAAGAAAGAAGAAGAAATGAGGAGGAGGAAGAAAGAGGAGGAGGGGGAGTAGGAGAAAGAGGTATGAAGGGGAGAAGGAGGGAGGAAAAATAAAAGGAAAGGAAAAGAGAAGAGAAGAAAAGAAAAGAAAAGAAAAAAGAGAAGTAAAGAAAAAAAAAGAAAAGAAAAATAAATATATAACTCATTCATCAAGGGGATAAAACATAAAGACCTAGAAATTATAAGGGTAAATAGCTGTCAAGAACATTAAAACAGCAAATATAAGTATACTTAACATGCTCAAGCTATTTTTGAAAACACTAATATAATGTGAAAAGTAGTGGAAAATATAAAAAAGAACCAAAGAGAATTTTGAAAAATGAGAGCCATATTGCCCGAAATCAAATTTTATTGTTGTTATTGTTAGATGCTGGCAAGTCAGTGTCCAACTCATAACAACCCTATGTACAACAGGCAAAACACTATTGTCAGTGTTTCTGTGCTATTCATAGGGTTTTCAATGGCTGGTTGCTTTTTGGGAGTGGGTTGCCAGGTCCTTCTCCCAAATTTTATTGTTTTATTAAATAAAGATTAGACCTACAGAAAAAAATATATACAATATAACATTAGAATATATCCAAAATGGAGGACAGAGAAGAACAACTAAAAACAAACAAAACAGAGGCTCACTGATCTGTGAGGAACACTCATTTACAAGCATTTACACGTGCTTGTAATTTGAATTCAAACATGGGAAGAAAAGGGTCAGAAAAATAATATTTGAAGAAATAGTGACTATGTATTTTCCAATTTTGATGAAAATTGTTGCTGTTAGGTGCTATGGAGTCTGGTATGACTCATAGGGACCCTCATAGAGTTTTTGTTGGCTGATTGTTTCTTCAGGATTGCTTTGAGGATGGGCTGCCACTCCCTTCTCCCACTTGATGAAAATTAGAAACTCTCAAAAATAAGGATAATGAACAATAAGTAGAATAAAAGCAAAGAAAATTCTTAGCATAGTATAATCAATTTTCTGATTATCCTCAATAAGAAGAAAAATCTTTACAGAAGGTCTGGATAGCAAATACATTGCATAAAAATAAAGAATGATACCTTGTCAGAAATCATGTAAGCAAAAAGATAGGTGAATAAATTCTTTAAAGGGATCAAAGAAAGAAAGTCTATAAACCTAGAATTTCATATCCAGTAAAACTATTTTTTTCACAAATGAAGGCAATATAAACATTCTTTACAGATTAAAACTGAGACCATTCATCTCCAGCAAGTCTATACCCAAAGAAATATCAAACAAATTTTTTTCAGCCAAAGAAAGGTGATACGAGATGAAAATTTGTGTAAACAAAGAAATGCAGGGGGAATATGCAGAAAAATATGAGACATTTCTTTTATAATTAAATTTCTTTAAATTACAATTAAGTACTTAAAAGCAAAAGCAATGTATTTGTGATAAATATATACATATATATGTACTTATATATGGAAGTAAAATGTATGAAAACTAAACACAAAAGAGAGACTGAAGAGGAGAAATAAAATTACACTTCTGTAAGTTTTTTGCATTATTGGTATAATTTGGATGGGGTTTGTGCTACGAAGTTTCATGTTAGAAGCTTGGTCCCTAATTTGGTGGTACTGAGAAATAACAGAGCCCAACAGGGCCTTTAATTTTTGGAAGAGCTGCCCTGAGAAGGGTCTAAGGTAACTGTCATGGGATCCTTGAACTATCACAAGAGTGAGTTATAAGAAAGAACAAAATCCCTGATTTTCTCCCTGGCTTCCAGCATAGTTAGGTGATCTTTCCTTCTTGCCGGCAATCCTCCATGATTTCAATAGCCTTAGATCCTCACCAAAAGCAAAATCAATGAGGCTGCCTAACCTTAGACTTTCAGCATCCAAAACTATAAGCTAAATATATTCCTTTTATTTTTTAACAAACCTAACCTATATCGGGTATTTCCTTAGAGTAATCAAAAGTATAAATTATATTTGAACTGGTATAATATTAGTGAAGATAGGCTCTAGTGGGTTAATTTTTGATATTTTGCAATCATTTTATGGGAAAAAGTAATGATGATAAGACCAAATTCAAAAAAGAAAGAATTTTAAAGTATAAAGACAAAGTGGAAATGGAAAGTAAATTACAGATGAGACAAATAGAAAGCAAAGGCCAAAGAGGTATATTTAAAACCCAAAGTATCACTAGTTACATGTAAATCATCTATATACAACAATTAAAAGCTTCATTTTATCACATTGGATAATTGCAAAAGAAAAATATTTGCTATTGTAAAGATCTTTTGAAAGTGTCTTTAGCTATTTGGGATCTCATGAGAATACATAAATTTTTAGATGAATTTTTCTCTTGCTGAAAAAATACCACTGAGATTTTGATATAAAAT